>CM040425.1:47297291-47324282 GCA_022702705.1 Papilionanthe hookeriana x Papilionanthe teres
CATTTAGAAAAATAAGATAAAGGAGGGATTATGTGTGAAATATCTCCTCAAATTAAAGCATGAATCACTTGCTTCCTCGAGGTGAGGTGGCCGACTCAACCTATGGGACACTCCAAGCATTGCATGGACTCACCAATGGGAGTGAAACATCACTTAAACCCCACCCCCCATTACCATGGTTGAGGACCATAATGACTAAGCCATAGGAATGAAGGAAATTAGGCTTAAGTGTCACCTTATCACCAATCCGTTGAATGAGCTGAATAATTTACTTAGGGGAGGTAAATTGATCTCAAATAAGAAAGGCCAAAAACACCTCATAGTGCCCAATGGAGAGAAGCCAAACCCTTGAGTTAAAAATCCACCATGGGTAAATTAAACATGGATATGCTTGGGGATGCTCAAATGTGATAATTCTTAGCCAAGACACTTATCCATAACAATCATTAACCTGATAAAACCTCCCTGGATGAACCCAATCCAAAGCTTAAGCTTCCCTATGGCCTCCATGACTATAAACAGAGCCTCAACCCGAGAGCCCTAGAGAAGAGAGAAGACCTATCTACATCGCCTAATTCCTAAAACTTTGAACATCAAAGCTCTTCTCTAGGACCTAAGTAATTGATTCCCCATTAAAAAAAGCCTTCAAATCTACTGCCTCTCAATTTAACCAACTCGAAACACCCCAAAATAGGGCACATTTCGAGTCCAAAACAAACCTCTCCCAATCCTCAAATTAATTGTTCCTACACCTTCTCTGAGGTGTACGAAGAAGATCCCAATCAAAATTGGGTCTTCCCGTAAGGTCTAACCTAGTTCTCCATCAAGCCATGAACCCATTTTGTGAGTTCGTAGCTCCACTCAATTTCATCCCAAATTGAGCATACCAGGAGCTTTGCAAGGACTTGGCGATCATTCCAAATAAATTTGATTGAGGCTTCACCTCATCAAACCAAGATATGGTCAAAATAACTCATTTTGTGCTCGAGCGGAGAATTTATGAAATGGATCGATCCAAAGTATCCATAAATCCGTATGGATATACTCGTCTGCCCACGATGAAGCTTCTGAAACAATCCCCATTAAGTTTCATTAAGATCCAAGCAAGATCTTAAACTTTGATTGTGGACGGTTCGCGTGATAAACCAGAGCGAAGGGGAGCGAGGGGATGAACGGATGCCGTTCATTTCCGTGTTTTGGAAATGGACGGCTCTGATTAAATCCCAGCTACTCCCGTGTTTTAATCCCTACACTGGATCAAGCGCGTTTCTGACGTTTCGAGGACATGCGTCGTCCTCGAAGATTTTCCTGCGCTAATATGGATTTAATTAAATCCGCATTAACCTTAAAATCCTCAAAAATCCATATCTTGGCATTTAAAAATGATAAAAATAAAACAAAAACACCCTTAAACTCGAACAACGAGAGGAATAATGTGGAAATGAAATAATGAATTAAGGACATATATTTTAATTTTAATTAATTAATTACTCTCTCGGAGTAATTTAATTATTAAAAATTATTTATAAATCGAGAAAATCATGAAAATTTTAGGGATCATTTTTTAAGTCCTTAAGAACATCCCCGATTTTTCTAGAGCTAAGAAAATTCCCTAGAATAAGATTTCCTAATTTCTATTGAATTTTGTAATTATTTTTAATAATAATTATAAAAAGATCAGAAATTAAGAAATTAAATTTGAAACTGGTTGGGAAACTTAAGGAGACACACAAACCCTAAAATGACAAATCTTAACCTCTTGAAAATTTAAAATGACATTTTGATTTAAGGTTAAAGTTATTAATTATAAATTAATATTTAAAACCCGAAAATCGTCTTTCCTCATCATACTTAGCCCATTCCACAATGTACTAGGTCAATCCAATTAAACCTTACCTAAATTAGGTTTAATTAACCTTAAACCCTAATTAGACCTAGGTCTAATTAATCAAGTAAACCTTACATAAATTATGTTTAATTAACCTTTAAATCATAATTAAGTCTAACCCTAATTAGACTTAATTTGTCTTTAAACCTTAACTAAATTAGGTCTAAGTAACAGTAATCTCTAATTAAGTCTAATCCTAATTGAACTTAATTAACTTTTATGCTTTACTTACATTAAAGCTAGTAATCTCAAACCCTAATTAAGTCTAACCTTAATTAGGATTAATTAACTCTTAAATCTTACTTACATTAGACTTAAGTAACCTTAAACCCTAATCAAGTCTAACCCTAATTAGACTTAATTAACTCTTAAGCCTTACTTTAGGCTTAAACAATCCTAAATCCTAATTATATCTAACCCTAATTAGAATTAATTAACTCTTAACCCTTACTTACATTAGGCTTAAGTAACCATAAACCCTAATTATGTCTAATCCTAATTAGACTTAATTAACTTTTAAGCCTTACTTACATTAAAGCTTAAGTAATTCCTAAACCCTAATTAAGTCTAACCCTAATTAGACTTAATTAACTCTTAAGTTTTACTTAAATTAGGCTTAAGTAATCTCAAACCTTAATTATACTTAATTAATTCTTAAGCCTTACTTACATTAGGCTTAAGGAATCCTTAAACCTTAATTAAGTCCATCTTTAATTAGACTTAAATGAACTACTAACTTAGTGTTAAACCTAACTTCAACCCAAGTTAACCAAATCTTAGTGTCAACCCATATCGAACCTAAATCAATCTACAACTTATGTTCAACCTAACTTGAACCCCAGTTAACCAAACCTTAGGTTTAACCCATATTGAACGTAAATTAACTTCTAACTTGGGTTCAATCTAACTTGAACTCAAGTTAACCAAACCTTATTGAACCTAAATCAACTTCTAATTTAGGTTAAATCTAACTTGTACTCAAGTTAACCAAAACTTAGGTTCAACCCATATTAAACCTAAATCAACTTCTAACTTAGGTTCAACCTAACTTGAACCCAAGTTAACTAAACCTTAGACTCAACCTATATTGAATTTAAATCAAAACATAGGTTCAACCTAAATTCAACTCGAGTCAAGCTTAAACCTCTTAGGTTCAACCTAACTTGAATCTAACTTATACTTGGGTTCAACCCAACTTGAATCCAAGTCTAAATCGAACCCACCTTAAAGTTCAATCTATTTTGAGGCTAACTCAAACTTAACTCAGGTTCAACCTACATTGAACTTAATCAAAGCTTAAATTAGATTCAACCTACATTGAATCTAATTCAAATTTTATTTAGGCCCGCCCATACATCTAAGTTAAATTCTTTAGATTCAACATATATTGAATCTAAACTTAACTTGAATATTTTTAGATTCAAACAACACTGAATCTAAAATTTAATCTAAACATCTTTAGATTCAAATGACACTGAATCTAAAACTTTACCCAATTTTAAGTTTAGTCAAACTTAATTAAATGATTTGCATTCAAATAACATCAAATCTAAAAGTCTCAACTTATGTTATACTTTATTTAAGACTAATCTACATTGAGACCTAAAACCCCTAGATTCAAAACGACATTGAATCTAAATTTCTTAAATCTAACTCATATTAAAATCAACTAAAGAAATAAAATCGATATTATTTTTTGTGAGAATTACTCGACATCGTTTTTTCATGCAGGTTAAATCTCTTAGAAAACAAGTGTTAATATTAATCATATTTTGTTGTAATAATCGTAATCGTTTCAAGATGTGATTAACTATTGTGAAGTCATCTCTCATAGGAAATTTAAGAACTCATAATGTGTATCGACACATGAAATCTCTGTTATCAAATTTACATGTGATCCTCCGTATATGAAATTTCTAGAATAAGCGCATTCTGAATTTCATTTGTAAGAATTATCACTGACATTTCTTATTATACTGTTTTCTATCTTATCAGCCCTTATTTTCTTCAAATTTTTTATTATCCTAGGATTCTCTACATGATCCGAAGAAACAAGATTTTTTGAAGACTAGGGCGATATGATGGATAAACAGAGTGGCGACTCTAAACAATGACATTGACACCGACATCGAAAAAAATCTCAGGCAGCTCCGGATGCCACTAGAGAGTTTCGGTCGAGCGAGGAAAAAGCAAGGGCTTCGGTGCGGAGGAGGAAGTGATCAAGTGCTTCGGTCGAGAGGAAGGAGACCAATGCCAGAAAGAAGGCGCTCGTCGAATTGTATAGCCAATTTTCAATGTGTCCGTTACAGGAGATTCAACGGGGAATTGATTACCTTCTATGCGAGGGATGTTTATTTGGTAAATAATAATTTCAATTAAACCCTATTAAAGTGGAATTAGACGATTAATTTTGAAATTTAGAATTTGAAAGTTAAAATCATTTAGCCCGGTGTTCGGCTCGTGTCCGGACTCGAATTGAACCCGAATTGCAACCGAGGCTGAGCCTAGACTCGCTTTCTTTAATTAAATATTCATGTGCATCGATTTTCGCACCTGTTTGTGCGCGCGGGTGTCATTTACTAGCTAAAGTCGACGTTACGGACATCGGCGCGTGGCTCGGTTATGTCATTCGTGGTCATCCGAGACAAGCTCCTCGACGGGCAAGTCAGTTCAAGTCAAAATCGTGCTTGGTGCGATGCGTGCACAAAATGCAACGATATTGAGAATTCAAGTCGCAAGAGGTTTCCCTAGGGTCTGTGCTTATTCATTTACGAACTCAACTCGAGTTTCACATGTCGGTTCTAACCAACTCAGCAATTTGCTGAGAATTCGGGACCGCCCATACGAGACTCGAAGGAGTGACGAAGTGGCTCGAATTTTCTAAATGGTACGAGTCTCGTACTAGTCCTCTAGGAGGGTCAAACAGGGGAAGCCTAAAGCTAGACTCTGGGCTCTAAGGAGAGAAGTGAAGATCTCATCTGAATATGAGGTCAACAATCCTCACTATCTTTTATGTCACTAATACTACTGTTTATTTTTTCTATAACTCCCTGCTCAGTGAAAGAAATAACTATGGTAGTAGGGCAACTGGAGGCGATGTGTCCCAATTCATGAAATCTGAAATATATTCTTGCAGCCACTATGCTGGTTGTATTGCTCCTCTCCGGCATTTGTTCACTTTGATCAATTTGTTCATCTTTCTGGATAGTTTTCACACCTTTATCAGGTGTTTTACTGGATCCTACTATGGGTGATTGTCTGAATAAAGATAGGGTCCTGATCTGCTTTTGTTGTTTCTCTACCTTTTCGGCAAATGTCTAAACATCACTTAATGACTAGTAAATTTGCACCTGAACGACATGATTGATTTTTGATTTCAGGCCATTCAAAAACCTGCCTATGGTATTCTCCTCAACTCCCTTAGCTCACATTTCACCATGATCTGCTCAAACTTTGCTATGAACTCCTCTACTGACAACTCCCCATGATGTAAGTGATGTAGCCTCAATAAAATGCCCTGATGGTAGTGTGGGGCAGATATTTCATCTACATCTCCTTCTTCATCATCTCTTAAGTAGTGATCTTATTCTTACTTTGTCTCTGTCTCATTCTTTTTCAGATTCTCCCTCGACAAAAGGCACTTCTTCAGCTTTATGGCAGCAAATTTCACTCTCCTATCAGCTGCTCCTTATTAAAAATTTCTTTCAATAGTCTGCAACCACTCAATGAAGTCATTCATATTCATTCTCCCTCAAAATCTGATAAATCTACCTTTACTCACATCGTGTCCTCAAAATGTCAATCCATCCCTAATCCTCTTTTGATACTAAATCCTAAAGCGTCGTGGCCTATTCTCATCTTCATTAGAATTACCCCTATAGAAGGGATTTAGATTTCCCCCCCTCTCTTCTCTTTGAATCTTATCATCAAGATCAACGTTTGATCTCTCGATGGGTCCCTTCCTGAATTTATGCAAGTCTTTGCTGAAGTTGGCGGATATTCCACTGCTTCTCTTCCATGATAAATTCTTGATCGGCTTTTGGAACTTGTCTCCTCAGTGACATGACTAGGGTTTAGGTTTGGGAGGTGAAAGTGGGTGTACGGGATTGATTTAGGTTGCATAAAAAAGTAGGTTGCTGATTTCGAATATTAGAATTACGGTTAGGTCAATATTTGGCTATGGTTTGGTGGGTCTACGTCATTCGAGGATGGAATTAGGATTGGGCTAGCTCTTATACTAGATGTTATCGAAATTTAACAAACACCCAAGGAAAACAAATATAATTGCTGAATTCAAAGTCTGAAATCATGACAAACAATAAGGAAAATTGAAATTGCAACAAAACAATAACACAACATTAGGAGCTAGGGTTGGATCTTGGGAGTAGGCAGCTGCCGAGGGGGCTTTGTTTAACAACAGGCGATGGGATTCAACAAGGGGTCAGCAAGTTGGAAAACTTGGTAAACAGGAATTGCAATTTTATGGGTTTCGGTTGGCTGTTGGGAGGGAAAACTACGGTTTTGATTACCTTTCTGGGTGGCGATAGCAAGGGAGGAAGTGGCAAGGGTGAAGGAAATTAATGCGGTAGAGAGTGAGTGGCAGGTAGAAGAGGACACACAATTCCTCGAGAATGAGTTACAACCGAGCATCACTTGTAACCCTGGGATATAACTGCAAAGAGGGAAAAGGAGAGGCTGATGGCTGTCCTACGGCAAGTCACAGAAAAACTAAACCCTAAACATTAACGAAATACATATGTAATCCTAGATAATTAGGAATGGGCCCCACTCCAGTTTGATGGCACTCCCAAGACGACTGTAGGGCCCACTGGCCCTCAAGAACCTTGGATTAAACTGGTCTAGGTATAGATGTCTGCATCACATTGGCTTTGTTGCACTATCAAATAGTTACTACTTTTTATTTAGGTTTATATTGTTTTTTACTTGTAAAACTTGCTGGTTGAGAAAAAATGTCAAAATTGACCTTATACTATTTATATAGGTCATCCTCGATAGACAAAATTAGAGAGAGTCGCCTTAGATGGTTCAGTTACATTATACACCGACCACCCGATGATCCGATTAGGAGAGTAGATGTTTTAGATTCAACTTATATTAAAAAAGACGGAGGTAGACCTGGGAAGACTTGGGCTTATTGCATAAAAAAATGTTTAAGTTATTAGAATTAAATGAAAAATTGACACTAAATAGGACGCAATGGAGAAAAAGGATTCTTGTAGCCGACCCCACCTAGTGGGATTAAGGCTTTGTTGCTGTTGTTGTTGTTGTTGTTGTTGTAGTTTTTTGAATCCTCAAATGTGATTCAAAATATTTCCTTATTGGATTAGTTTGGGTCATATTTGATGATTGAAATGCCTATTGTGGACCAGCTTTCAGGAGTGTGGGGCTAAGTTGTACCCTTTAGATGGTTTGGTTAAAACTGCCTTTCCATAAATAGTCCAATGACCATTTTGACTTTTTTCTCATACTTTAAATTTGATGCAGATTTCTCCAGTTAAAGTAGTCTAGCCTTTTTTCATTCTAAATTAATAATTTTTCTTGTGGGGAGTTTATTTCCCCTTTCTCATAATATCTATCATTTTCTCTTTATTTCTCGCTTCAAAATCTGTTTAATTGTAGCTCCTAGCCAGCTCTAACCTATTCATTGATCTTCTTGCAATGCCTTACTCCTTGTCTTGCAGGTCTGGGATGTAATCGAGCATTTTGTGGGGCTTACTGGCTGTCTCAGGGCATGGATTGGAGAGCATTTAGCATAATTTGCAGCCCAGAAACACTCAAACCTGTAAGCATTCTTCCTAAGCGTTCTCATATTCTTTATGTTGGGGCATTGTAAAATCATGCATTTAACCTTTATATTTACTGCATATAAAAATTTATTATAAATGTAAGGTTCTATCCTTGTAAGAGGATTAATGCCTAAGGGATATGGGCTAATTGCTGGTACTAATCTTGACACATGATTCTCAAGGCAGCCTCATCAATAACATTGTGGATCTCGAAGCATTTCAATAAGGCCCTTTCATATTGATCATCAGTTAGTGAAAGTTTCCTTTTTGAAGTTGTCATCTTCGTCCGATCATGGATCCCTAGTTTTTGGAGAGACCTAAATGCTGGCTTAAATTTTGTTTGATTTCATTGCACGATTGTAGTATCTATGATTAGGGTGCATGTGAAGCATTATACTTGACAAAATTTTTCTCGTAAAGCTCATTTGTGTTGGTTTACTTAGATAATTGGGCATAAATGAGAACATGTGCCTCAGATTTGAGGACATAAAATATTTATTAATTTTATAGAGGACATTTGACATATAAATGATTAAATGTGGAAAATATTTTATTTACTTCACAAGACGTGCGCCACAATTTGAAACTCTAAAGGCATCCACATACTCCTATAGTTTTTTTAGAATACATATTCTTTTTCTAAATTATGTGCCACAAAACTGAAAGGCATATGCCACAGATTTGAAATCATTAGAATCCAAAAATTACAATAAAATTATTGAGCTACATGCCGCTGAATTTTTATGTATTTACATGACTATCATCTAAGTCTCTTTATTTTTTGCTCAATCTGCATAATCTAACATGCATAAAAAATATTACTAATGTTAACTTAGCTAACATGATATATATATATATATATATGACACGCACGCACACACGCACTCCTCGCTCCTGCGTGGAGCCTGGTATCTACTTCGCGAAGTCTCGAGTGCCGCATTACTTATAGAGGGAGATCGGACTCCACATGACATGTGCCGAAGATAGGAAGAAACAAACACTTCAACGTTATGATGACGAAAAATGTGCCTACTACTACGTGGGAAGAAGTCTTGCCTAATAGTAGGCATGGTTGTTCTTACTCTCTCGATAGGTAGGAGATTCCCAAGTATTGAACTATCACAGCAACAATTTTTCCACTTCGATCGACTTATCAAGTCTATCGAAGAAGAATGACAAGTATATACCTCCAGAGGAAGAAGAAAGTTGGGGGTTACTATCCACTTGAAAACTTAATGGATGATATTTTGGTCTCACAGGTAATGGAGAAGCCACTTGAAAGTGTGTTTTATGGATGCGCTACGAGAGCCGGGGGTGAGGGGAAGCCTTGGCGGTCTTAGCGACCTCGTCCTCTTTAATTGCTTGTTTCTTTTGTTCTATCTTTGTATCGCTCTGTTTGAGGCTTTATTTATTTTACATTTTTTATGGGTCGAGCTCAATTTTTTGGGCCCTCTCATACTAGTTGTTTTTGTACTCCTTTTATTTCGATGAAATAAGTAATACGACTCTTTCTTTTAATATATATATATATATATATATATATATATATATATATATATATATATATATATATATATATATATGGCGCGATGAGGGCTGCGCTAGGGTTTCGCGATGGCGTTTCCCGGTGGTAATTTTCAAAGGCCTGACTTTCGACGTCACTTCGGGTAGACGGCAATTGCGCGGCGGTGACTTCCTCCGTCGTCTTCGCATCGCACGAGGACCACGCTCCAGAGCGTCTTCGTGACTGCGACTTCCGTCGTCTTCGCTTCGCTCCGGGACGACGGCGCTAGGGCTGGCTTCTTCTTCAGGTCAGGTGAACTGCTCTCTGCTAGGTAAGGCCGCTCCTCGTTGCCTCCTCGCCTCGTCGCGTCGCAGCGTCATCGTGGCTAGGCTCGCCATCGAGTCGAGCCGCTCGTCTGCTCGAGCTGCTCCCTGCTGCGCTCGTTTTCAGCGTCTCCTCTCTGCTCCGTTCACTGCCCTCTCTGCACCTGCGATCCTAAACAATGGAAAGTAACCCTCCCTTGGGGGGGAAAGTTTCTTATGCCTCTGCTGTGGCTTCTTCTCCATCTTGTGGTAAGGGAGTTTTTCACGAGACTTCCATGATCTTGCTCATGGGATACCCAACGACTGATAGTCGGTTTATTAAGCCGATCGGTAAGAAGAATGGGAAGCACTGCAATTTTTTCATCGAGGAGGAGATAAACACTTTGGTCGACGAGTTCAAATTCACTTTGGTTGGAAAATTTCGGTTGGCCATCCTAAAATGGAGCTTATCGGAAGGTGTTTGAAAATGCGAAACTTTTTGGCTCGTGGAAAGTGGGACTTGCTTGATGGCAGACATGTGATTATCCGATTAAGTTTGAAAGATGATTATGCTAGGGTATTTTCCATGAAAGTTATTACAATTGATGGAAAATTGATGAAGATATTGAAATGGTCACCTGAATTTGACCCTTCTCTTGAACCTTCTATTGCCCCCATCTGGTTTTAATTTGCCTGAACTATAACTGCACTTTTATGAGAAGCATACACTTTATAATATTGGGCTAGCCTTGGGCAAACCTCTACTTGTTGATGATCCAGACCATCTGAAGTTACTCGGGCGCTTCAGGTGCTTAGAATGTTAATTGAAAGAGATGTCACTCTGCCGGAAGTGAAAGAATTGTGGCTTGGGATCTGCACACTGATGGATATTGGCAACCGATTGTGATGGAGAAGAGGCCTTACTATTGTTTACACTGCAAAATGTTTGGTCGCTCTATGGACAGTGTCTTCTGAGGTTGAAGCGGAGAGCGAGGAAAAAACCTCCGACTTGTAGTTGATGGCTCCCATATCATGATTCTCTGTTGTTAAGCCATTAGGTTGGACCTGCTCCTTTGGCCTGCTCGAAAAGGATGGTCTTATTGTTAATGGGAATGCGGGAATTGTGTAATCTTGGTACAATCCTGCGATATTGATTTATTGGACACCCCCACTTGTCTTCCCTCTGCTTGAACCTTATTCTTCTCTTCTTTGAACCTCTTCTGGTAACCCTCCGGCGAGATGGTTCTAGTGAACCCTTACCAGTGTCACCTTTGGACCCGGGACAACATGCTTTATCGAGTCGGCACCTCTACTACACAAATAATTCTTCCACCAAGTACTTCATATCCGAGATCCCATTGTGTTGCCTTCCTCTCATAGCTGCGAACTCTGTGTGTTTTGAAAATGTTGCTTTCTTGACTTTGTTGAAGGGTGGAACTTTTTACCATTCCAAAAGAAAAAGCTACCTCTAGAATTGAGGAACATGTCTGTACGAGAACATAATTGACACGAGGCTACTTCGAAGAACAACATGTATCTTCCATTCCTCAGACTCATTTAGGAGTGGAAAGACTCTAATGATTAACATGTTGTCTTTGGAATATTAGGAGGGCTGTTGCCAGAGCTCCTTAATAGATTGGTGAATCTTAATAGGATTCATAAATTACAGGCCTTTGCTCTCTTGGAACCATGGATTCGATATAACAGCATGAGAATTACCGATAAATTTCCTCGATTTAACTTTGTTACCAGTGTTCGAACAAAGTTTGGTTTTCGAGCGAAAAGAAATGATAGTAGTTGTTTTATTAGACCACCCTCGGTTCCTTCGCATCCATTTTCACATTGAGCGAGTAGTTGGATTGGTCACTTTTATTTATCTTTAGGGTGCAGCTAGTGATAGAGATGATCTGCGGAACTCATTACATCGGATCGGTAGCGGCATGTACGAAATGTGGATAGTTGGTGGGGACTTCAGCTAGTATAGCTAACCCCGGTGAAAAGAAAGGAGGAAGGACACGATATCGGGAAAATGATTGATTTTTCAATAATATTTCGAGATGCTTAGACTTTTTGATTTGGGTTATGAAGGATCGAGATTATACTTGGAAGAGAGGCGAGGATTTGGGAAAGGCTAGATAGATTCTTGTGCTAATCGAAGTGGATTAACTTCTTTCCTCGAGCCAATGTGACCCATCTCCCGAGTTGGATCGGATCATTCCCCCCTCTTGGTTAAGTTGTCGTTCCGAGCTTTCTTAGTAAAGCCATTTCGGATATACGAATGTATGGGCTTCTCACTCTACCTTCCATAATGTTGTTCGATCTTCTTGGTGGAACCCTCCACATACATTTAACGATCCTTATTGTTAAATTGAAGATCTTCTGAAAAAAGATTAGCTAAGAAGCTGCGAGATTGGAATTAGAAGGTGTTTGGCAACATTCGTTCACGAAGTTTCGCTTGCTGAGGAAATTGTGAATCGGTTAAGTGAGCTAGCTTGGAAAGGTAGTTTTAATGATGATGATTTAATGGTGGTCGCGTGGCTCTTGGCGGTATAGATATTGAAGAACAATTCGCGAAACGAAGCGGCGTGTCGAGTGGTTTTGCGCGGGGGACAAAACTTCTAAATATTACCATGTCTGTATTAAATTATAAGAGAAAGCTAAATGCGATAACTAAAATTAAAGGGGACGGGGGCGATTGGTTGGGTAGTACCCGAGCTTTTACTCGATTATGCTGTACTGATTTTTCATTGGTTGTTTAACCTTGGCCCTCAGTCGGTCCTCTACCCGACGAGATCTTACCCAGTGAAAGCCGGTTTTGATGGTACTATCATATGCTCCACTGAGGAAGATGAAGTCGAAAAGGCTCTTTTCTCCTTTGGATTCATCAGCAGTTGGACCGATGGATGCTTGTTGGATTACATCGAGAAGGCTTGGGAAGCATCAGAGTTAGATCTTACTTTGGGCTATTGGTGTTTCTTCGAGTGGTACGGAATTGCGGAAATGCTTCATTTCTGTGCCACCGGTTATTCTCGTTCACAGGAAAATAACAAATCTACATGGAATGACTTTAGGCGATGAGTCCAACTACGGTGTTTTAAGGTCATTAGTAGAGATTATTGTTTCCGAGAATGCGACCTTTCTTGGATGATTTAAAGTGCATTTAGGGCGAGCCGAAACATCCGAACATTCGGATGAAGACAACATTACGATAAAGATTTCTTGATAAGTGGCGACTGGGATAAACGGTTGTCTGTTAGGTTTAAGGCTTTGCGAAACGGATTATTCTGAGAATTTATTTGGGAATAAATGACCGATTACGCACCAGAAATGAATAGTACATTTAATTCATTTGATTTGACGGTTTGAAAACGAACATATACATTGTTTGTAGAAAAATTAGTATTTTTTGCTCTGTTTCACCATGCATATGCTATATATAAGTTGTATGGTGAGACAATCAAACAAAACCGGCAAAGTAAAAAAACCATTCAAGCTCTCGGAGTTTTGCATTTAAACCCCAAAATCAATTCGAATTTTGCATACATAATTAGATTAGGTACATACATGAAATGATAGTCACAACATGCGGTGCGAGAGTAGTGTGTATGTAGGAAACAAAACTTAAAATAAGGGGTAAGAGACGAGAAAAGTGAATGTCATATGTTTGACTCATCGATCTTGTAACCATTTACTCCTCGATTTATAAATTCATTTAGAAAATGCATTAGGGGAGGAGCGATTCGAAGTAATTAGAAAGAATAAAGCACACGCATATGGAGAATGTTTAAAATAATAAAGCCTTGCCACATATTACGATTTAACAAGTTTAGCTTTGTTGCGCTACCGAGTCTTGAAATATTGAAATCTCACTAACGAGTTTAACAAATAGAGGAGCTTTGAATAGGTATTCCAACTTTTAAAAGAAGATACGAGTTACAGGCGAACAGATGTATCCATGTTAGTGCCCGAAGCCTTACTATATAGATGAAGTTCACTCTGTCAAGAATAGTGCTCGAAGCCTTACTAAAAAACGGCTAGTAAGTAAAGGAACCCTCGAATAGATATTCGACACTTTCGAATAGGTAGAAGAAAACGGCTTTGAATAACGAGAAAGAAAGATGTATCCATTTTATAAAGCGACTTTCAAATAGGTATCCGTGTTTAAAGAAAATTGCGGTATGGCATAGGTAGAAGAAAGGTATCCATACTTATAAAGCATCAAAAAATGAAGGTCGATCTTTTACGCGAACTACCGTACTCGTTTCATTTACTCGTTACATAACATCGATGTAGAAATGAAGTGTTAAATGGATGTGTAAAGAAGTCCGGCAATTAATTAGAAGCGGCGTAGTGATACGACTCACTAGTAAGCAATGTGCCATAAAAGACATAAAGTTCCACGAATTTTCGAGTGGACAACTTTGTCGGCTCGAAAAGATTTTGCGATAAATGGGAGACATACATGCCATTAAAAGCCTCTATGCACATTTGGTTTAAAAACGAGGATCGAACCTGACTTAAAATGAGCAAAAAAAAATCATTTGGCGAGTCATAATCAAAACATTATAACGAACATAAATCCTTTAGCAATCGAAAATCTTTTTATCGTAAGGAAATGTATCACTCCATGCGTTAACGAGATTTGCCGTGAAAACTTTCGAGAACCGGAGAAGTCGCGACGCAAACTGCTCACAAAAAAAAAAAAAAAAAAAAAGAGAAGAGGGCGAGAGGATCGAACGAACTTCGTTCTAACATACGCGATATAACGAGATCGACCGTATGGAAAGGCGAAAAAAAAAAAAAAAAGAGGAGGGCGAGAAGATCGAAAGGTTTGGCAACTTCGTTTTAGCGAGATCTACCATCTTGACATCATTTTAGCGAGATCTACCGTCCGAAACAATCGAAAGGTTTGGCAAGCTTAACGGATACATAGATGCACAACGGATCTATAACATGCGAAGGCAAAAAAAAAACCTAATATCGGGTATTGGGAAGAAGAAGGAGATGGTACCACGACAAGCTTAGCGGTCGGCGGTAAGCCGCTCGACGGAGAGGGGAGAAGTCGGGGGTAATCCGCTCGACGGCGAGGCGAGAAGAGATGCAGGATCGAGAAGGGCACAGAAGAAATTTTCGCCCACGAACGCGCGATAAGCCGCCTCGAGGGAGCTTACGACGGTATTAAGGAAAAGGATACGCGCGTTAGGTGCGGTACTAAAATCTGCGCCGAACGTTTTTATCGAACGAGGGTGCGGCGTTCAGAAACGCCACCGCACCCTACAAGCTCCCAAACGGCCCTTTAATCTCACCCCAGCCAATGCTGCATTTGTCAGGGAGAAGCATTGCGACAATGTTCATTGGCACGAAATTATCGTTAGAGATTAGTGGCCTTGTATAGGATCTAATCTTATCATTAAATTGGACATTCTTCAAAGCATATGATACGATAAGGCGAGATTTTGTTACACGGACTCTTAAAGCTAGGAACTTACGAGGATTTCTGTTTACTTATCGAAAGGTGAGCTTCATAATTGTCAGCTATAACATTTTAATCGATAGAGAGTGTCATGGCTTCTTTCTTGCTTCCGGGGGCATTAAGCGAGGGGATCCTTTGTCCCCTTATATTTTCATACTAGTTTTTGATTATACGTCGAGGTTGATTAGCCGATTCACTGTGGCGATCCTACCTATCGAGATACTGCACTGAATCAGCTTGTATTGTCTCTCATCTTGCTTATGCGAGATGATGTCATTTTGTTCACTAATGGGAGCAAATGCTGCCATTAGGAAGGTTATGAAATTGTTGGACTATTTCCGAATCTTCTTGGACTTTCCTTGATAAATCTAAATGCCGACTCTGCCTCAGCAACAATGCCGCACCTAACCGGGTTAAGCTGGATTAAAGATCTCACTTGGTTTCTCCATCTACTACTTATCCTCAAGTATTTAGGATTCCCTTTGATCGAGGGCATGAGGAAGCAATCCCGATTTGATGAGGTGGTGAAAAAAGTGACCTTCGAGATCCATTCTTGGACCACCTCATTTTTGTCCAATGGGGGAAGATTGACCCTCCTCGAATCGGTTCTCGCTACTTACCCCATGTACGTCCTTCGAATGATCGAGTTAAAAGAACACTCGAAGTTTGTTGGAAGTGTCGTTACGAGCTTTTATGTACGGTCGGCTTCGAGCAACATCATTTGGACTTCTTGGAACAAGATCGTCATCCTCACGCCTACAGTGGGTGGGCACTAAAATTTAGCACACATGAGCCATATTTTCTCTTGTATGTCGATGGGTTAGATTCGGACGACAATGTTCTCTATCGGGCGAGATTTATGAAAGGTAAATATTGTCCGATTTCTCATTCATCAGCTTGTGAATCCTAGAATTGGGGGACTAGAAGCTGGAAAGCTCTTCTCCGGGGTTAAAGAAATTCTTTGAAGCTCTTTTCATTTGGGATGTGGGTGAAAGGCGGAAATCGATTTTTGGCTTGACTAGTTGGTTGGGGAATCATTCCTTGAAGGGATATCGACACTATTAACTCTAGTATAATTAATGTATCGATTGTTCGGGTACATGGTAAGTGGAACCTCTCGAAGATTAGTGAGGTTAATTCCTCCGCATTGTTAAAAGTATTTCGGATCTCACTATCAATCCTTACACTACGATAGACTTATTACGAAAATGGCTCTATCGAAGTACGTCGAAGTTTATTTATCACTCTCACTACCAATGGCGATCTCGTGATTGGGGAAAAAGTGTTTGGAAAGCAAACATAACCCCATACATGGCCTTCTTGCTTGGAGGTTGTTTAGAAAATTTCTTCCCTGCGATGACATTTTAAAACTTAAAGATATCGAGAGGACTTTCAGGATGTCATCCATGCCACTCTGTGAGGAAAGTCTTATACACCTGATGTTGCGTTGTGAAGTCTCCGGAAGTGTTTGAGGCTGCTTGTACTTACGGGAGAGCAGCTTGGATCTTCTTACCGATTGGTCCGATTCTTAATATTGCTTGGGATTCTTGGAAACATCGTTCAAAAAACATATTCCTTTCATTATCTTACGGTTTATACTGGGTGGCCGGGAATCTTTGCGCAAGTACCAAACTCTTCCTTGTCGGCTCTCATAAGATAAGCTTACGGCTGTCGAGTCCTTTATCGGAAAGTTGAATGGTTCATCTTCATTTCACACAGGAGAGTAAACCCTCATGTTTGTCAGATTAGTTTTTTGGAGGGCCCCTTCGCGGCATTGGGTGAAACTAAACAGCGATGGAAGTTACTCTAGTAGCGAGTGGCATTGGTGGCGCTTTGCGGGAACTTTAAAGGGCATTGTTTATGGTACTTTCTTTGCTCTCTATTGAGGCTCTAAATGCTCTTGAAGTAAGTTGAAATGTGCTGTCTTTTAGAAGTTGAAATTGGCTTTGGCTCTAAAGGCTAGAACAATATACGTGTGGGACTAGATTGCTTACAAACTCTTACAATCCGTTAGTCGAGGACCTCCCACAGCGATATCTAATCTGATTAGATGAAAAAAATTCGGCATACGGCGGTTTCTACTCGGATCGTACGAGGTCGTATATTCACAGGGAAGGCAACAAGCAGAATCTCACGCATGTTCGTATGAGGCTTATTACTCTCTGCATTACTTGTCGTAATATACCATCCTCCTTTTTGTCTTTTTACTTGAATGGGGATTGTTTGGACATACTACAATCTTAGATGCTAACGCTTCTTTTTGATCGATAAATTGCCTTCTTTATTAATATATATATATATATATATATATATATATATATATATATATATATATATATATATATATATAGAGATAGCACCCAATACAAATAAATTACGAATGGCGTCTTCCTCGCCGTCTCTAGGCTCTGCTAGGGTTTTGCCTCTTGGCGAACCCTAGCAACCGTACCGCATTCGCATCGACCTCCTTCTCTCGTCGCTTCCGTCGTTCTTCGGCCTCTAGACGGAAGGCCGCGAGCCTCGCGGTGCTCGAGACGTCCGGGTAGCGTGCGCCTACGGGTCTTCGTCTTCGTTTCTTGCGAGTCGAACGAGCGCTTGAGCTTCGCTTGTGTCCGGGTCGCGAGAGGAGGACTCGAGAGACGGAACGACACGAGTAGCTGCACTGCGTGACGCTCGGGAAGCTGCCGGTTCTTTGGTGGAGGCGGTCGCGTGACCGCTTTCTTCTACGAATGGTTATCTGGATTTGGCTCTTCTTGTTGGACACTTGTGCTTCGTTCTTTGCGTCAGATTCTGGTAGACTCGTGTTTGATTCGGACTGGCGATTTTCCATGGCGTGCCTACTTACCTTTCTTTGGGGTGGTGGGAAAAGGTATAAATACTCGCAAAGGCCCTGAATATTTAGTGTTTCCACAGGCTCTCCATGATCTTTGCGGCGGGAAGAGGTTATTGTCCTTTTATTCATCCTCTAGGGGAGAAAGATGGCTCTCCTGCCATTATTTTTCGAAGGCTGAATTAAATGCATTGAATGAGGAGGTGAAGTTCACCGCTTATTGGTAAGTTTGCCTTGGGACATCACAAAATGGAGTTGGTGAGGAATTTCTTTGACTCGCTCCACTTCATTGGAGACTTGGAAGATGGGGCTCATTGGATGGAAGACATACATTGTTTCATTTCACGGTGGAGGAGGACTATCTTGGGTTGTTTCCAAGTGAGTATTGCAATTGCGGGGCTGAAATGAAGATTGTAAAGTGAACTCAGGATTTTGATCACTACTAAGGAGCCTCTCGTGGTTCCTGTTGGTTTCAGGTTTCAGGGCTCAAATACGAGATATTTGATCGGAATGTTTTGTTTTAAATTGGCGAGATCGCTTGGTACCCCAGCTGACGAATGGATGCTACAGGTTATAACGGGACAAAGCTTGATCTTTGTGAGGCTTCTCGATTGAGAGGGATATTACTCTTCCAGGATGTTCGCATGAGTTTGGGTGGGCTACGATCGGGACGTTGTTTGGCGGGGAGGTGGTTATGGAGCAAAAGTCTTGTCTGTCATCCTTCAGCTGAGAATGTTTGGGCGCACGAGAGATAGGTGTTATCGGCTTTATCCCCAGTTAAGAAAAGGAAAGGTTGGGACTTACGTAGGTCGGAAAGCTAAGGTTTGGCTGACATGCCGCCCAATCTATCCCCTTGAAGAGCAAGATTTTTCTGAAGTTAGTCTGAGCTAGGTTAATGAACTGGTTCCTATGGTTACTCCTCAATCTTCTATTTCACTTGCTGGAGCGGTAGATCGATTTGAGACTACTCTTATGGCTAGAACCTCGGAGGCGGAAAATGAGGCTCCTCCGCTTTTCTCGTGATCTTCCTGTGGCTACTAAAGCGGTGGAGTCAACCAGGTATATTCAAAAATTCGGTCGAAAGAGAAGAAACCCCCGAGTTATACGCATTGCTATCACTATCTTTCCTTGATAATTCGAAGGATCGATCCTCGAGAAGAAGAAGAGCAGAAGAAGAAAATGAAGAAAATTGGCGAGTTTACGATTCTTGATAGAAGAAGAAGCTTGGGGGTATATTTGGAGACTTAATTGATGAAACATCGATTACTCGCAGTAATGGAGTAGCATTTAAGAGATTGCTTTACCGGGAACACGAGGTCAGAGCGAGGTCTTGCGCTAGCGATGCGATTCTTAGACGTTGTTATTTACATTTAACTTCCATTCATGTCGTTTGTATCTTTGTTTGTTTGGATTGTAGTGGTAAGGCTTCGTCTTTGGGCCTATCCTCGAGATCTTACGTAAGCTACTTTATTTGATAAATCGGGCCACTAGAAGACTTTCAGAAAGAATATATATATATATATATATATATATATATATATATATATATATATATATATATATATATATATGAGAAGAGAATTGAAATGGGTCGTCTTTCCCGCTTTCTTGGGGTTTTGCCTCATGACGAACCACTGACGCCTTCTTTACTCTCACTCGTCTTGCATCCATCTCTTTCATCTTCGATTGTCTGGCGGAGAACGCTCGTCTTCGTCTTCGTCAATTGCTCTAGCTGGCGGAGGAGCTCGAGTCTTCGTCGTTTGTTTCGTTCGGCGGAAGTTCTCGCGTCGTTTGTTGCTTCGCGTTCGTCTGCTGTGTGGCGCGTCTTTTGCGGCGCCCGTCCTGCGGAGTTCTTTCGTGTTGAGCCGGCTTGTCTTTGCTCGGCTTGTTGCGTCGAAAGCCTTCGATTTGCTTGCGGCCTGCTCGGCTAGCATGTCCAAGCCGCTCGGCTGGCACCGCATCAAAGCCGCTCGGCTGGCTAGCGTCGCCTCTTCGTGCATAGCGATCTTTTCTGTCTGCCTTTGTACGGGAGCTCGCGTTTCTTGAGGTGCAGACTGAACGGCTTCAATTTTCTCGATAGCTGCTGCCTGTCTGATGCACTACCATATAGCTCATCTCTGTTTCCACACGCTTCAAACTGCTGATTCATAACTCAACTCAGCTGGAGCGGAGTTATGCAGCTGCTGTGTTTGCGGGTTTGAAGATTGATTTTGCTATCGGAAAGTTATGCATTTTTCCACAATTTTTCCACGAGGCTCTTGAAGTTGGAGGTGGTGACCACACATTCGTGAAAAGCTTGAGAAAAAAAATGTGAAGCTTGCTCTTTTTCTCTATGAGGCCGAAACTCGGTATTCTTGAGTCTTCTTATCGTTTTGCTCTAGTGGGGAAATTCGGCTTATGGTCGCCCAAGCTTGAGATCGTCGAGGAAAGATTTTGGATATGCATGAAGTTATCGGGTAGTTGGAAAATTGGACTTCTTGGATGAGCGAGCATATACTTTTCGGTTATCTAGCCGATGCGAGACTACACTCATATTTTTTCTCGAAAGGTAATCGAGGTTGATAACTCAGTTTTATGAAGTCCGAAGTGGTTGTCGATTTTGATCCAAAAGCGGAGTCTTCTGTCATTCATGTTTGGATAAAGTTCCCGGGGTTAAAAATTTAGCATTTCAACTATGAAATTCTTTACTCCTTAGCTGTTGCACCCTCACCCTCAACTATAAAGTTCCCGAGTCCACCCTCACTTAAATGTTCAGCAATCTCCTCAGAAATCTATTCATACTGACTCAGTGTGGACGTCGTATCGCCTACCATAACGGTCGAGGAGGTGCGAGCCGATCCTATTTTCAACGCCGCACACACCTCCACTCATTTGCTACGATGCTTCTCCGTATGGGAATGTTTCTGCCGATTCTCCTATTCAAATCTTGGCTGTCTCTGATGAAGAACTCCATACTTAAGCTCGTTGCCCTAGAACCTACTATTGATGTTACATGTGGCCCTATTTCTCTTTGTTTCTATACTGTCTTTGACGCCTCATCTCGAGCAAGAGGTTAACATTACTCAGGCACATGAGGTTCTTGATGTGCAACGGCCTACATCCGTCTGAACACCTTTGGACCAGTCCACTGATCAGTTAAGTCAATTCTCAGATGAGGAATGACAAGTTTACACGTCTTGGAGAAAAAGAAAGAATGGATACCTCTTTCAACTGAGGAATCTGATGGATGACACTTTGATCACTTCGGGAAATAGTTCGCACATTACCATGTTAACGGCTCCCGACTGAGAACTAGAGGTTGAGGCAGGACTGTACGTCCCTAGCCTTTTGTGCTTTTGATGTTATATGTATCTTTTGTTTTTTGGGATTTTGTGTGTTTTGTATCGTGTGGGATGAACTTTCTTTTAGGCCCATTCATATAACATATCTGTATCTTTTCAGCTTTAATATATTGCCCCTTAGGGCTTTCTCAAATATATGTATAAAGGAAAGGAGCGTTATTCAGCTCCCTATATATTAATCAAAATGGGAAATACAAAAGTGGTGTGGAGAATTATCCCCGTAGCTAAAAGACCAAAAAAATTACAATACTCACACCATAGGGGTTTCATCTCCAACATTACAACTCGACGCTCAGAAGAAAAAGAACCTAAGAGTCCATACAAGTATTCCGAAGCAAAACAAAACAAACACAAAAAAGTATGCCAAGTATGTGTATCTAATAAGGTAACAGTGTTAGTTTTATCAACAAGAGCAAAGAAAGTAGCACAACGACAGTCCAATAGAGCTGACTTAAACCCATGACGTATTTGAGGCCTATTCGAAACATCAGCAAAGCTCGATGTGTAGAAACCTCTAGTTTCAGTGCAAGAGAAAGCAGGTGGTACCCGCACATTCCAGGTAAAATTGTATCCATGCCGCAAAACCAGACAAAACTTTGGCAAACTATAACCAGCAAAGAGACCACAGGTGGAGCATGCAGCCAATGGAAGAATTTGTAAAGAGAGCAAGTGAGAACCAAACAGAAGAACATAGGGGCAAATATGAAGACTCAGACCAAACCAGGCTTCCAAAACCGTGAAATCTTGGAACATTCATCAAGGAGGAAAACCTCCAAATCCATTGATGGCAAGCATTGTAAACCCAAGGTCACCATTAGATGGACCAAAGAACACTAAAATACATATGATAAAACAAAATGGAGGAATAAACCAACAGCAGTATTATAAGGAATAAATGTGGAGATAGCTAAATTATAGTATAAGAGAAGAGCCTTAATGGCAGGCTCATCGAACCTTTAGCCACGAACGTATGGTGCATCCAATTTGTCCCCAACAACCAAATTATGTAAAGAGGGGGGTGGCACCCTGCCCATCAGAATAATGTTACTCTTAATACCAAAAACAACAAGCCAATTGACCGACCTAATCCCCTCACGATGTATAAACCTCCACACATTAGAGAGATGGGAAGAGATGACTTGAATTCGCTTACTGCAATTCTAAATGTCCCACGAAGCTTCAACACCACATTTAGTATTTCAAACATAATATAAGAATCAGTCTCAATAATAAGGAAATACCAATTAAGAGATAAAACAACAGTAACAATCATAAAAAATGACTCTTGACTCAACTTCCAGGGGACTATCAGTGAAACAGGGAGAGGAGAAGAAGAGAATACAATTACCAACATCGTTCCGAGCAATACCCCCAATACTAGCATTAGAAAATTTTCAGCTTCCATCTCGTGTTAATTTGAGCCACCCGGTAGGAGAAGGCCGCCATCTCACCAAAACCGGGAGTTGTGGTATCCTTCCCCAACAATATTGGTAGTCTCTAAAGATTCAAAATATGGGATGCCCGAAAAGAATCTGTGTTTCGTAACCCCCAAAGTAAAAAAATTGTTAATATATGCAATGATGTTAGCGAAAACAGTAGCACTATTAATAGTTTTACCAGCATGCTTGATATCATTGCGGGCCATCTATATAAACCAACAAACAATGTAAGAATAAATTTGCAAAAAATGTTTTTGTCTCTGAGCAGGGTTACAAACCTCAATAGTGCCAATTAAATTCCGAGCAGGTGACAAGTTCATGCCAAACCAATAGCCAGCTTTCCGCCAAATGAGCAGTGAAAATAGGCATAAGAAAAAAAGATGCTCAATAGAATCCTCCGCAGCATTGCAAAACAGGCATCGAGAAGCAAGCCTCAAGCCTTTCAATTTTAAAATATCATCACATGGAATTACATAATGAAAAATCCTCCACGCCAAAAATGACATAGAGGGAGTTAAAGCCCAGCTTCAAACACTTTCTCCCCAAGGGTTTTTATTAAATGTATGTAAAGAGGAATATAAAGATTTAGTAATCGGACCTTTTGCTAACAGTTTCAATACCGGAGTATCTTTCAAATGAAGCTCATAAGGAATAGAAGAAATATATTGTGCACTCTCAAACCCCCCAATTGGCTAAGAAGGGGAAGATTCCAATTACCATCCAACCAAGTGTCAGAAACAAGAAGATTAGCATGCACCTCCTCTCTCAAATACAAAGGAACCCGGGCCCAACAATCATGCAAAAAAGACAGGTTACCACACCCCAGCTCCCAATAAATAAAATCCTTAGCCCACTCTTTAATTTGCAAAAGCTTCGTCCACACTCTAGAATCACCCATCGCTAATTAGCCAAGGAGGGGTTGATATTATGGCAATATTTACCGTGCATGAACGTAGCCCACAAGGAGTACCATTTCTGAAATTTAAACCATAATTTAAAAAAATTTATGTTGTCAATATGATCAAGCGATTTAAAGCCTAACCCACCTGCATAAGTCGGTTTACAAACGCTCTTCCAAGTCAGCCACCTCCCACCGAAGTGGCCACCCGCCCATAAGAAATTATTGAAACATCTTTCAAGGACCAATTGTGCGTTCTTTCTAATTTGGAGAACTTGTAACGCATACAACGAAAAACTCTATAAGATGCTCTTAAGCACAGTAATACGACCACCAAAGGACAACAAATTATTTTTCCAATCAAGGATACGTTTCCTAACCTTCTCTACAACCTCATCTAATTGAGTTTGCCTTTTCCTAATCTTTGAGTAAATTGACCCCTAGGTATTTTAGCGGAAGAGCGAGTGAGAAAAGCTCGTGAACTTGGCAACCCAACTAGCATTTCCTCGATTGACGATGTTGCCCATATACAAGTGACATTTATTCGAGCTAAAAATAGGCCCGAAACCGACCGGAAGTCCTCCAGTAATTGATAAATTTTCTTGATTGCTTGTTTGTTGGCATTAGAAACAAAATAACATCATCAGCATAAGCCAAATGGGTGAGCGAGTACCTTTGATTTATGGCCGTAGTGCAAAGTAGGTACTTTACTATAAAGATCATTAATCAATCGTAAGATGTAATCAAAGACCAAGATTAGTAGGGGAAAAGAGGTCACCCTACTTAATCCCATGACTAGCACTAAAAAAACCATTAGAATTACCATTAACGAGGATGCTATATTTATTACAGTGATGCCAGGTGTGGATTAGCTTATAGAAACCAAGTGTAAAACCTCTCGCTTTAAGGGCAACAAAAACAAATTCCCAGCTTAAAAAGTCATATGCTTTACGGATATCCAGTTTAGTAACCAAGTTGCCACTTCTGCATTTCTTGTCAATGCCATAAATTAGTTCTTATGCCAACATAATATTATTGGTAATCCCCCGACCTTGGATGAAAGCAGATTGATTCGAAGATATTAAATGATGAAGATGAGGTTGAATCATTCTAACTAAAAGTTTACTAATAACTTTCGTTACAACAAATGCATGAGATATAGTCTAAAATACTCCGAAGAAGGTTTTTGAATTGATTTAGGAATGGGGACAAGAGTGGCAGCAGAGAAGTAGTTACCAGGGGCCTCGCTCCTGAAAAAACTTTGAATGGCTTCCACAACATCTCTCTTCACAATACTCCAGCATTTAATGTAAAAATCAGAGGTAAAGTCATCCGAACCAGGACTTTATTACAATTAATTTCCAAGAGCACAATAAATTTCTCCTCACCCATAGGAATGCCACAGAGATCTAGCTCCTCCGTGACCGTCTTACATCATTAAAAAGATGAGCCTCAATAGTACCCGAGGTCTCACACGCTTCAAACACCTTGAAGAAATAAAGAACAACACTCTCACCTAACTCCTCATCCCCAACTATCCAGTTTCCGAGAGCATTCTTAATTCTAACAATGGTGTTGAGAGCCCTACGTTGTTTGATACATGCATGAAAATACTTTGTACTTCTATCAATTTGAGTAAAGTGTATCACCTCAGCTTTTTGTTGCAGCAACTCTTCCTCCCAAAGAGAAGCCTCCAACAACTTTTTATGTGCTTTCACGGTGAGCTGCGTTTGCGTATCCTAAAACGCGATAGGTCGTTTGTTCATCGTGTATTCCCTGTGTATCCTAAAACGCGATACAACCTTTTGATTAAACGATGCTAAGGAATTAACCCCGCGGCACGCGGTCTTACCTCGAGTGTTACCTGCTTGCCCTTCGTTCCTCGCTTGACCCCGTTCTACCCTAGGTGACGACTAGCTCACCAGCACCGACGTCTTTGTTCGATTACAGCTACCGCACAACATTCCTCCGTGTCTCCTTCCCACTTCTTCAGCGTCTTTCTTCCCTCGCCAATATCTCTTGCGAAGTAAGTCGTTCTTCTACTCGCGTCCTTCCCGTTTCAACCGTCACTCCATGACTGTTTCATTTTTTTTGGTCGCATCAATGGTAATTTAGTTCTTTTGATCGATTCATCTGTAAATTTCCATTTGAATTGGATCTACTCTTAATTATCTAGCTAAACTGTCATATATATTAACCACTTCTTTGTGCTTTTCAGCTCTTCACCGAATTGCCTGAACGGGAGTTATAAAATTTCACAAACTTTTTTTGTTTTTAATTTTTTAAATCCCAACTGAGATTCCTTTTTCTATGATCAGACTGCTTGAACTACTAGATGTCATGAAATTCTTGATACTTATAATGCATTATAATGTGATAAAAGTTACGATATAATACTTTATATTCAACAGATATTTAGGTTTTTTTTAATTGTAATTTTAATAGTAATTTTTTAATTATAACTATAATATTTTTTTATTTTTTAAAGTTATCTTGATACTCATTATTAATTGGTGTGTGTATCTTTTTATACTGTTATGAAGTGTTTTTTTGCATAGGGGCAGAATGATCATTTAACCAGAAACAACTGCAAAACAGCTGTTTTCCAACCGCACAAACCAAAAAACCAATTATCTTATCCAAATCAGTTGCTGATCAACAGCTTATCTGAATCAGATGCTTAGCAGCAGATTATTGATAAAGCTGTAGCTGCCCTAAACAAAACTTTAATTGCTTGAGATTTGGCTTGTGGAAAACTACGCCGATATGTGACTCCAAGTCAAGTTGTGCCAAAAGTGGAAGGATACTTATTCTATCAAGACGTGCTTTGGGATGCCAATGCCTACAAGAGTGACGTATCAGAAGCTGGCAATATTTTTACTACATTCATCGGGACTGACTTGACTCCAATGAGGAGACAAAAGTTTTGACAAATGAGGTCGAAGATTGATGCGAGAGCGCCTCTCACTCTCGACGTGGGTGTCGTGCGAATTAAGAACGAGCGACTGTTGTTGCTAGACCGAACTCATCCAAGTTTTGTCCCTCTTGAGTAGTCGACTAGTCCTCATGAGCCACTCCTACTTATACTATTATTATATATATTTTTTTCATAAGAGACTAGGGTTAGTTTTTTGTGTGTTTTGTATTGGGACAGCAGCCGATGTCTATCTTCCTTGTGAGGAATGTATTATAGTGATCCAAGTAGTGCTTCAACTGTATCTTGGGCTCCACGTGGTGATTATATTCCTTATCCCCTTTCTCATCCTTTCCAATCATTCACAATCTCCCCTTCCTTGTTAATCCTAAATTGCCTTTGCATTATTTATACAATGCATCATATCTGTTGTAGTAATGTACCCTAATCCTGGTGGTGGAAGTTGGATATTTACCAAGGGAAGATTGCATCATAAACATTACTATTTGGTTTTAGTATGTTTTTTTCATTAAATTATGTTTTATTACATTATGTCGCAATACAAAGTTGATTATAATTATGTGCGCTTGTAGTA
>CM040425.1:48649782-48880112 GCA_022702705.1 Papilionanthe hookeriana x Papilionanthe teres
TTTCATTAATGAGAAATCGCTTATAATGCTTATAATGGATAATTCCTTACATTAAAGGACAAAAAAAGGTTTTGATATTCAACATTTGTATGGTTTATAACGGGACTATCAGGTAACAAATATCCATCAAATTAAGCACTTTGTGTAGTTATTATTTGTAGCAATGACTTTAGGCGACGAGCAAGAAGATGCAAGAAGGTCATTATCGTGTTTGAAGAAGTTAGAAAACATTTTCCCTTCTTGAAATGAAGACCAAATAACTTCTGTCATGGTGGCCGTTGTGAAAAGTCAAATTTGTCCTCCATATAAAGGTGACCAGGTATGATCTAGAAGCTATATATTATGCAAAGAAAGAATGTCATGAAAGCTATTGAGGATAGCTAAATAAGCCCTAATTCTAAAGTTGAAGGTGTAAAATCTTAAGGCAGTATAAAAGGAGTTTGCAGCTTATTAAGGATGGATCTATTGGTTTTCTTTTTTATTGGAGAAAGTAATAAAAGATATCTAGAGGTGTTGTTATAGATTATATTTAAGGATATGTAGGAAAACATTTTCTAAGTAGGAGGGGAAGTGAATTACTTGAAGTTAGGAACCTAATGGTGGTCTGAATAATTTCTCTTCTAAATGAAAAGAAAAACTAAAAGACCCAAAGTTAGTGGGTGAGAAGGGTGGCCAAGATAGTCCATCTTTTGATAAAAAGAGGTAACTAAAGTTGAGGAATAATTATGGATGATCATAATAGTCCATTTTATTAGAATAAAAGAACTGAATCACTTAACATTATCTATCTACTAAGGATTTTTATGACAAACACTCTTTTAAAAATATTGTAAGAGAGAAGCAAGAGGAAGGTAATTAATACATTAAATGAGCTATATGCACGTGATTTATATTTGTAGTCTAAGCTCATAGAGTAATGAGATAGAAGATATCATTATTAAGGAAGTAGTATACTGAGTACATATAAAATATATCTTACTTTTTGGTAGACATCAATAAGAGAATGACATATGCAATAGGGGAAATTATATTGTTGAACTCACTTTTGGTTGAGGTCTAGTCTTTCCTTAGATTAACCTAAGGTCTAGCCATAGGACTTTCCTTATGGCTATCTTAGGGTCTGTTTGGCGCAGCTGCAGCTTCTCAGCTTTGTACTGTGAATCGTATCTACTCGGAAGTTATCATGGAGAAGCAGCTGCGGGGAAGCTAGTTGTCTGTTTGGTTGCAGCTGTGTGAAAACAGCTGCAGAGCAACTGTTTCTAGAGAAATGACAATTCTGCCCTTATTTAGTTAAGCTGTTTAAAATACATAATATCAGGTGTTTTGACTGATATGCACCTAAACCTTCTTTTATTAAATAATTGAAAGTTTTATATATTATTATTTATTAATTAATTATTAAATAAATATATTTAAATTTATCTAATTTTAATTAATCTGATAATCTAATTACTGAGCCAGACGAATTGTCCTACAAACGGAGAAAAACCTTGCTGTAGGCGACTCGACAGGCTTTGGCTTTGCTACGATGGAAGGGGAAGCAGGTGACGATGGCGGGCTTTGGCTTCGCGATGATAGAAGGAGAAGCAGGTGACAATGGCGGGCTTTGGCTTCTGATCACCAGAAAATATATTAAGAATTTCATACCAATTTTATATAAAATTGCACTTTAAAGAAATGTATTTTCTTTGTTTTATTGCAAGAATGAAGATTTATAAGTACTGAAGGCAAAAAGCACAAAAGAAGCAAATTTGGAGCAAAAAGAACTCAATTTGATGAAAATTAAACTGTCTCGCCGACGGCGAGTTTTTCCCGAAGGATTTTTAATATATTATAAGAAGCTCGCTGACGGCGAGATCGAGCCCGCCGACAGCAAGATCGCTCGGTTAGCCCATCTTCTAGAAGCCCGCTGACGACGAGATCGTGCTGCCGACGATGAGACAGTTAAAAAGAGCCAAAATACATTGAACCTGGACGCTTTTTGAAGTGGTGTTTAAGCAACCTTTGGAGATTTGACCCCTTCTATAAATAGAGACTAATTCTAGTCAGTTTGTGTGTCAGTTTTTGTCATTTGTGTGGAAGTTAAGTGTAACTTAAGAGTCTTTTGAGTGAGTAGATTAAGTGTTTATCGTTTTGGTGTGTTGTACTGGAAGAAAGAGTCAAAGCAACTTCAAGAATCTACTTGGGGAGAAGAATTGAGATAAGTATATTTGTTATTTGTTTATTAACTTTAATGAAATCCAGGCTTTGTGTTATTTTTCCCATGCATTCTAAGTAGTTTCCTTAGCCTTTCTTCTTGTTATTGAGATTTCGTGAAATGATGAATTAAAGTAATTGTGCCTAAAAATATGAAAATAGAAATTGTGCTAATATTTAACTTAAATCTTAATTTACTTTCAATCTGGCCAATTGATTTGTTAACATATGTTGAAATATCAACTATAGTAAAGATTACATCCAAGATTTAGGGAAATCAAAAGCCTTGGAAGAAGGGTGAAAATAAATAGGGAAATATTAACTATTGGGCGTAGAATTGGACATTTTAGTGTGACAGACTAAAATATTCAATTTGGTCTTATTGTTTGAGAGTTGAAGTGTAGATGTTAGCCCTCAAGCAAAGGGAACGTGGAAGCTCTGAAGTGGCAGTCGATATCCTCCCAGCCTAGCCACAGATTTAGTAATCAAACATAAGACTAGTCAATATTCTTTTCACCTGGACCAGAGGGTAAAGAATATGAATGCTCATATTTGGCACAATATAATTAAAAACTTATTTAATTCTTCATTCACTTAATTCTTTAAAACAAGGAGAAAGATACTTTTTCTGAAATATTATATTCAACCTTAAGCATTAGTTTATTTTAGTTTAAGACTTCTTAATTTCCGTATACTAGATTAGTAAGTTTACTTTAATTTGTCTTTGAAATTTTCTAACTTCCCTGTGGGATCGATATCTATGACTCTATTAGAGCTCTATATTACTTGATAACGATATGTATACTAGCGTAGTATCCACAATATAAATCATAAAATCCATAACAGAATTGTCAGAATATATTCAGTGCGGATCAAGTTTTTGGTACCGTTACTAACTTTTAATATCATAGTTGTAAGTATAAATATCGAAAAGTGGATCAGCTTCGCGAGAGGATCAGAGCAGGGGACGGGCGGGGAAGCGAGACGAGTTCGCGCAGTGGCCGCATTGCATATCGCGGGGCAGAAGAGGGAAAATAAGGTGGTTAACGCGGGTCGCGGGGTCGATCCCACGACCCGCTTTTTGCCAAATTCGCATCCGCTGTGACTGGGACGCTGAAACAAACATTAACTTTTCCAGAATTCCACGGCGCTGTGCCGCACCACAGTAGGAAAGTCATTACCAAACGAGCCCTCAGAAGAGTAGCAATGGAACCCTCACCTCATAGAAATTCAAAACACTTCTTTTCTTTACTAGAAGTTTTCAAATGCTTAACGTCTAACCTCTAAATGCTTAGGAGGATGAGATCAAGCATTAGGAAGCTCAAGAGGAGTTCCTTATTGGATGGTCAAACCTTAGGACTTACCCTGGGTGGTCTGGGTGAGGCTCACACACACACTTGCTCATTTCACTCTCACACACTACCTCACAACCCTAAACCAAACTTCTTTACACTTGATCCACTACTCTTTTGGAAACTCAAGTGGGTGGTTTTCTCAGGCTTTTAGCCCCAGGCTTGGGTTTGGTTAGTACCAGTACATAGAGGATCCAAATGAGGAATTCCCTTGGTTCATGGCTCAAATGGATTATCAATCCCTCTCAACCCCAATTTTACGAAAAAATTCCAAACTTGTTAACCCCTAAAACCCCTTCGCCCCTAAACTCCTCCAAATGACTAAATTACCCCTAAAACACCAATTTTACCCAAAATTCCCAAAATCAACCAAAATTACCAAAATCTCCCAAAAATAATCCCAAAAAATTCCTCACTACTCAAAATACCCAATACCTTAAGTTTGTTAAAATTCCCAAGATAGCCCCAAAATTACCAAAATACCCCTCCTAACCCAAAAATTTCAAAAATTCCCAAAAACCCTCCAAATATTCCCAATTTCAAATTTAAACCATCACATTGACCCAATTTGACCCCATTTTTACCAAAAGCCCCAAATTGCCCCTTAAGGCCCAAAATGCCTAAATTACTTCCAATGTCCACCAAATTGACCTCAATTGCCCACAATTTCAATTCTAAACTCAAATTCACAATGCTCAATCAGATCCAAAACTAAATCCAAATCAAATTTGACCCGCATTTGAAACCAATTTGAACCTAAACCAAAAAGCCCCAATTTTGACCATGTGACCAAATCTCCCCAAATTTAACCCAATGTCAATCAATTTCCCCCAATTTTAATATCCAAAATCCTTCATGACACTCCCCTAAACAATATTGAACCATCAATTCCAATTTGAGCCCAAACCCCATTCAAGTCCAACCAAATCCCAAAATCCCAATTTTGCCCCAAATTTGTCACATGTTCAAAATTCATCAAATTGAATGCCCTCACCCCAAAATTGACACTCAATTAATGTTGAGAACTCTTCAAGACATCCCCCCTAGACCATTTGAAACCATAAATTTACCTTTGACCCCACTCTAGCCTAGCATATACCCAAGCTAATCCAACATGCCAAAAATTGACCAAATACCCAAATCATGCCAAATTGATCCCCCAAACCTATTCAAACTCACTCTATCCTTTTCTAAACACTTTATGACAATCATATACATCATTTTTAACAGTAAATAGGACCTAACCCAAGCTTGAACCCAAACTAGCCCAACTTAAACCCACATTGCCCAAAATTGAACCCATGAGCCAAATCGACCAAACCTAGCCAAATTAATCAAACCAAGCCATCCACAGCCACCAAGTTGACCCTAGGAGCCACCCTAGGACCACTTAGCCCAACCTATATAAGACATGGACCAAAGGTCCCGTAAATTAGGGGATTTCACCCCATTTATGGCTAAACCAAGGAATATCTCTTACCCAAAGCCATCACAAGCTTAATTACTCACCATGATGGCCTGACCTCTAGCTCACCTGACCTATGGTCACCTCCCCTGGTTTGGCCAACCGGCCTAGTCACTAGAGGAGCCAAAACCGAGAGCCAACCCACTTGATTCTTCACCCAATTGAGCTCACCTGATGTTTCAAGCCCTGAATGGCCATTGGAGCCTTACTGCCCTCCACATAAGCGGCCTAATGCAACTGAATTGAGGCTCTGAGCTCCACCCCAGCCATGGCTATTAAAACCCACCCTCTTCATGGCCAATTAAAGAAATGAACATTTACCTTGGGGAAAATTTGCTAAATTTCTTGCAATGCTTCCTCTGGCCCTCCTAAGCTCAAGCCAACCAATTTGCAGCCATCATCCCCACTGTCTGAGTTCAATTTTTGAGCTCAAAATTAAGTTGAAACCAAGACACACTTGGCCACACCTCCACACTCTACTGTACGACTTATTTATTAGGTTATGTGGTTTGAAAAAGGGGGTTGCCTACAGAAGCTATCGGCAAATTTTAGATTTTAAATTTAATTTATATATATATAAATTTAGAAAGTAGCTATTAATTTTGAAAATAATTTTAAGTTTAAAAATTTTAAGATATGAAATCAAACTAATCTCACATCCCGAATAGTTTATATAAACGAGCACTGCATCACAAACTGTGTATCTATCCCGAAGAATAGACACAATGCTTAATGATCGGGCTCAATTAAATAAACTAGAAGATTTGTGACATCCATTTGGTATGTGAAACCAATTTTATAAGCCGACAAGTTCCCCTGCTTAATATAAAGAAATTAAGCGAGGTTTATATTACCCGAGTTCTTAAAGTTCCCTATAAGGCAAGCCTCTATAGTTAATTACATCTTAAATGACGGGAATCATTTAAGAAAACTCTCGATAATGATCAGTGGTTTTGCTCTCAAGAATTTCAAAGTTTAAGGTTTTCAAACAATTGGATTTTAGAAATTTCAATAGGGAATAACTCAAATTTGGAACAGTTTATTTTTAAGAGCCCAAAGGAAGAGAAGTAGGGGATGTCACAGACCCGAAGTGAACTTTGGTGATTTCTCGACTATCCTATGATTTGGCTTCAATTTCAAAATTTATTTAATGTTTCAATCCTGCCAATTTTAGTTAACCAGGACTTATATTAGTATGCCATAATCAAACAAATGGCCTCGAAGGTGTGAGGGTTTATGTCGTACCAAACGACTACCTCAGAGTCCTAAGACCCGTTTCAGGGCTTAAGTTGCATAACATGATTATGCAAATGCCTAAAAAGAAGTTGAGGATTTATGTTGCACTAGGCAAACTACCTCGAAATCCCATGGCTTGGTTATTTAATTCTAAGAAAGCTTTGCTGAAGTATACTCAAGTTTTGCTAATAAAGATGGTCGTGCTGCCCACTGTGCTCCAAGCTCCTTGTTGTTGCAGAGGTTTGGTTTTAGAAGTGGCAATCAAGAGATGAGAGAAGTGTTATGGTTTAGAAAAGTCTTAAGGTTCAGGTGTTTTAACATTTTATTAGGGGAATCTTAAAGTTGGTTATAACAACACCGGTTAAGATCCCACGGTTCCATCTTTCCAGCATTGTTATTTTTATCGGATTCACTTAGTCCAAATGAATTTGCTAAACTCAACTAAATGAGTTCCACACTTTCATTTAGACCGTGGGAAATCTCGTTATCAACACGTAGGTTACCTCATCCGAGGTATTCCCGATCATCCAACAAGACGTTTTAATTTAGTTGTTGTTGTGGTTTTGTTATTTTGTTTGTGATTAAATTTTGAGTTGTTTTATATTTTAAATGTTGTGGCGGTGAATTTTATCTTGTTGTGAATTTTAATTTATTTTTGGGTTTCATTTTTGTGGCTATCCTAAAAGTTTCAGTTTCATGCAAGGTGACATTCTTGTTTAATATGCAAGAAAAGTAAAGAGTAGTACAGGTAAGTAAATTGCAATAAAGTAAAAGCGTACCTGGAGGGTCTTCCCGTCATTCCAAGCTGCACATAAAACACATGTTAGAGCATTTATATAATTGAAGAAATACCTAGGTAAAGCTAAGGGAAGGTTCTGGTTGTCTACCAAATTCCTAATCTTATTGCTAGTCATTTTCTATGACGTCTAGGTTCTTGTGTTTTATGGATGATTTTCTTCACCAAAGAATAATTAAGTTCGATTATTCTTCTAAAACTTCTCATTATATTAAGGAAGTGCTTAGGACGAATCCTAAACATCTTTTCAATACTTCTGAGAATATTTTGAGTCCAAACGAACTTCAATGTACATGTGAATTAATCATACAAGAATTTAGTTAAGTTTTGCTTCTTGCTCAGTGAACTTGGACATTTGATTATCCGATGAGTAAAGTGACTTGTCACTTGATGCTCCATTTAAGATTTATAATAATAATGAAAGCCTTCAGGGGTAAATTAGTTTGTTAATGATTTTAACAAAACTTAATTTAAAATTGGAATTAATGATTTAAAGTGATTTGATTTAGTTATAAAATTTTGATTAATAATTTTAAGTTTGGAATAGTATTCAAGTTGTTTTAATTCAATTAAATCTTTATATTTTAAATGATCTTAATATTTTAAATTTGCTTGGGTTGAAAGAGGTGTTTAAATTATTTAATTTTATTAAATTTTGATGACTTGATTTGGATTAATTATAATACTTTAGGTTGATTTTAATTAGTTTAATTTTCATATTTTTTATTGTGAATTGTATTAAGATTACTTGAGGTTTCAAATTTGTTTTAAGTTTGTTCTTAAGTGATTTCAAATTAATTTAAATGTTTAAAATTTATTTTAATTTTATTGTTAAATCTTTTATTGTTTTAAGCTTTAATTTAATTAAGGGTTATTTCCCTTTTTAATCATTAATTTCAGTCCTCATTTTAGAATTAATTAAAAGTTGAATATTGTTGAATTGATCTATTTAGGGATTGTAGATTGGAGAGTTGATATATTCTTAAATCATATCCCTAATATTAATAATCCAAATTTTAATTATTATTCTCCCAAAATTTACATGATTTAATTAATTAAAGTTCCATTTTGATATTTTCAAAGTGACTAGTGGGTTTCTTCCCCTTTATTTCCCTAAGTTTCAATCATACAAGAGAAAGTTAAGATCAAATATTTAACCCTCCCCTCAATTAAACTTAAAGTATTAATTAGGGTTGAAAACCTTAATTACTTTTATTCCCCTTTTAAGACTAATCACTTCATAACTCACCAAATTGAGCTCAAATGAACTTGAAATTTTTATGTCACTTCACTCACATGTTAATTAAGACATTAGAGGAGAAAATGTGATTTTTCTATTTTTTAATTTAATTTATATAATTATTTTGATAAAAATAAGGATTTTCAATGAAAATTCAACAACATAACTAAGGTAAAGTTTCTGTCCTTAAGAAAATTATGGGATGTCCTACTGGCCAGAGGACCACTTGCACCAATTTTGGTGATTTTTTGAAATATATTTTATTTATTATAATTATTTTATTTTTTGGAGTATTAATTAATTATTAAATAAAATTGAATTTGAAAATTAATTTTTATATTTTTCTTAAATCTCTCTAACCTCAAGGAACTCAGAGAAACAAATTTTATATTTTTCTGATTTTTCTTTGATTTATTAGAATTAATTTGGTGCAAAGGTTCGAAAATCTATTTTTTTTTAATATTAAAAATTGTCTTAAGCCCTTAAAATTCAATATCTTAACCTAGGGACTTAAGAAAAATATTTGGTTGGTTCCTAAGTGATTAGAGAACAAAATATGATATTTTTATGATTTTTAATATTTTTGTGATTGACCCACTTTTTAATGTTTACAAAAATAGCAACGGCACCAAAAACTTGATCACGCTTAATATATATTTAATTTTATGATGGAATGTATAATGTGGATTCTACGTAAGTATACATATCATATCAAATAATACAGGGCTCTAGTGGAGTCCTGGTTATCGATCCCATAGGCAAATATTAAAAGATTTGTAACAGCTAAATTTAAAAGGATTTACTTACTAATATAGTATACGGAATTTAGAATACTTAACTAAAGAGATCTAAAATAAACTAATGCTTTAAATAAAGTTGATTTAAAGATTTTAGAAAAAGTATCCTTCCCCTTGTTTTTAGAAACTTAAGTGAATGATGAATTCAAATAGATTTTTTTTATTGTATTGTGACAAATTGGAGCATTCCTATTCTTTACCATTTAGTCCAGGTGCAAAGAACATTGACTAGTCCTATGCTTGATTACTGAATCTGCGGATAGGCTGCGAGGATACTGGCTGCCACTTCAGAGCTCCCACGTTCCCCTCACCTGAGGAGTAACATCTACACTTCAGCTCTCAAACAATAGGACCAAATTGAATATTTTAGTCTGTCACACTAAAATGTCCAATTCTGCATCCGATAAATAATATTTCCCTATTTATTTGCACCCTCCTTCCAAGGCTTTTGACTTCCCTGAATATTGGTAATCTTTACTATAGTTGATAATTCAACATATTTTAATAATTCAATTGGCCAGAATGAATGTAAATTAAGTTTTAAGTAAAAGATTATCACAATTTATTTTAATATATTAGGCACTTCTATTTAATTTCATCAATTCACATAATTTCATAAACAAGGAGAAAGACTAAGAAAACTACTCAGAATGCATGGGAATTAAATAAAGCATGGATTTCATTTAAAGTTAACAACAATAAACAAAGATACTTATCTCGATTTCCTCCCTAGCGGCACTCCTTAAAGTTCCTTTGAATTTTCCTTCTAGTACAGCACACTTCATAACTCACTACTTACACTTACTCACAATAAACTTCAACTTAGACTCAAAATCACACTAATAGAATACTCTAAGACTCCTAAAATAGACACACTACATACTAAAATTCATCCTCTATTTATAGAGGTAGACAAAGGTCGAAGCGGTACTTAAGAACCTCTTCAAAAAGCGTCTAGGTTCAATGTATCTGGCATTTTTAACGGTCTCGCCGTCGGCGACAAAATGACCTCGCCGTCAGCGGGGCTTTTAGAAGGTCTTCAAACTGCGCGATGTCGCTGTCGGAGGGGTCGGGCTTGCTGTCGGCGGGCTCGGGCTCGTTGTCGGCGAGGTAGTTGCAAACCTTTAAGAAATTCTCTTTATAATCTCGCCGTCGGTAGGCTTGATTTCGCCGTCGGCGACTTAGTTCATTTTGCATGTATTTCTTCCTTTTTGATCCAAATTTTCTCTATTTTATGTTTTTTTCTTTCATCACTTACAAATCTTCATTCCTGCAATAAAATAAAGAAAATACATTTCTTTAAAGTGCAATTTCATAAAAAATAGGTATGAATTTCTTCTTAGCATATTTTTCTGTCATCAAAATCCCCCAAACTTAATTTTTACTTGTCCTCAAGTAATTTTTATACTAAATAAAAACAATGATTTTTGTAATAGAATTCTTTAATTCAAATAAACTATGAATTAAATTTAAATAATACTATAGTTAAGTTAAATAGAAACATTTTTAAGTAATTAAATTAACTTTATAGATATAAGATTATTTAGTTATCAGATCTAAGATTTCTAGCTCTCTATTTATTTCAGGAAAGACTATATTAACAAGAGTAATTTACTTAAGATATTTAGATGATAGGAAGTTCAAGAAAATACTATTTAGTAAAATACTAATCCATAGATATAAGTTTAGAAATATATTTGAGTTTTACCCTTTAGGTTGATTCCATTGAAGCCAATTTTTGATAAGGCATCTCCTCAAGCTTCTCCTCACTTATATTTTTTCCTTTTCTTTTTTTTTCTTTTTGGATTGATTGTCAATCCTTCTCTTTTTCTTTTTTAAGTGAGGATTACTGTATCTAGATAGCCTGTTAATAATTTTGAACTTTAACTTTCTCTTCCTAAATTTGAAACTTAAAATATTTCTTTGCTTATATGTATTTCATAGCCTTTACTTCATTGAGTTTCAATCTCTTCTTTTTCACCTACATACTTAAGAATTTCAATTTTAGAATATAGTTTCCCTTACTTTAAGTAGTTTACTATATTCTTATTTCTTTTAACCAAATATCTTATTCTATTAAATTAATTTAGATTTCTAGAAATATTGTATTCAACTTTCTATAATAATTATATAAATTAATTCAAGTTACTGAATTAAAAAATTATTACAGAAAATCAAATAATAATAATTTTTTTTAAACATAGAAATTGAGAACAATTTAATAATCAAATTTGTATTTTTCCTCCCCCAAACTTAAATTTTTGTATCTATTTCTAAATGGTGAAAAGGAAAATATACAATGAATTTACATCATACCTTTGAGCTTTAGGTATTTCTTTTCCTTGAAATTTTTGCAGGCTTTTTCATTATTTAAAGAACTCGTATCGTTAGTATTCCTCCATATATATAGTATTTAAAAGAGAGTCTTGGGTAAATAAAATTTTTAAATAAGTATAAAAACACAAACAGATTAAAACTTAATCTACTATTACACATCCAATTAACCGGGTTACTAAAACAATCTAAAATTAAAGTTCACAATTTATAAAACTTAAACAACACATTTAAAGAAAAACTAACATACTACCTTAAAGAGAATTTGCATACTAATTTAACATATATAAAAAGTCTAACATATCGGCTTAAGCAATTTAAAACAAACACACCAACTCCACAGTCCACGTGAAAGTACATAACAATTACACACAAAGTAATAAAGTTCTTAAAATAACAATTAATCTAAACAAACCAAATAAAGTCTCTAATCTTCAGCATCAAAATCCTAAACTATATCATCTCCCTGATCTCCAGGTTGAGAAGGCTGAGCAGGCTGATACTGTGTGTAGCGGGGGCATTCAGAAAAAACAACATCTAATTCACCTCTCCTGTAATGACGTTCAGCCTCATAATATGCTATTTCGTATTCTAAATTTCACTGGAGATATTCACTGTCATAATCATGTCTTCTCTCCAAGCCTCCAATCCTTTGGTCCATATGCTCAAACTTCCTTTCCATGTTCTCTCCAAATTTTTCAAAACTCTTTCTATGTAGGGTCATCTCATTCATCAGATCATGAAGGGTAGGGGTGATGTACTGAGGGGGGTCATAACTAGTAGAAGGTATATCTCTACTCGATGAAGGCATATAACTCCTCGTCCCTGATCTCCATCCTTCGTAGGATTCATACGTCTTAATATTAGCCAGAGTGATGGGCTTCATTGGTTCCACCCATTCCTCATCATCTCTAGCCTCAACTCCAGAGAGTTGGCAAAGTGCAAAAATCAGACCAGGGTGTCCTAGTCCTCCTCCACTTTCACTTCGTGTAGTGGCTAATATATTCTTATAAATAATATTTCCCACATTTATACTTTTCTGATTATGAATACAATAATTCAGAATTGCTCTATCTCTTGTTACCTCACTGTGGTGATATGTGGGTAACAAGGTAAAACAAATGAAGTAGTGTCAAACCTTAGATAATGCATTTAATTTTGAAAGAGGAAAATTTACCCTTTCGCGCTGATTTATCTTCCAAACTCCTTTCCCGTCAGTGAGAAAGTTTATCACCTCTTCCAGTGGTCCTTCCATTGTTCCAAAAGTATCATAGTCACTGGTACGCAGGTCACGTACCTCATAAAATGAATTAATCCTAGCAGCACTGAATTCAACCAAAAATCCTCTTACTTTGATCGGTGCATCTTCAATTGCAGTCAGATTGGCATAAAATTCCTTGATAACTTCTACAGCAGCCCTATTTGTGGTGTAGCAAAAATTTTCCCATCCTCTTTCCTTAATTATTCGTTCCACTTCTCCGCCCGGATTCTTGAAAACTCGATCTTGTATGCATTTTCTTGCTTGCGTGTTTTGAAAGTATCGAGTTTGTGCTCTTGCATTTATGAATCGGGTTTCGTCGTAATCCAACCTTCGTCTTTGTCGAGGAGCCATTTCGTTCGATCTATGAAAATCACAAAAATTCTAACTAAACTTCCAATTATTACTAAAATGGCTTCCTATAGCAACTAAAATCCATTTAAATCGATCTCCATGAATTTCTTCCAAGTATTTTCTCCATATTTCGAATTTTTCCAAAATTTCCCAATGTAGAAGAAATTCATGGTGAAACTCAAAAATTTTTGCATAGGAGTGAAGCACTTACCAAGGGGAGATGAAATCCGGTGTCAAAAAGTGTTGAAATCAACTCAAATCAAAGATCTCACGAGCCCTAGGTTGGTTTTTTTTGAAGTTTTGAGCAAGGGGACGATAAATAGTGTCGGTTGGCTGGTCAAATATAGGACATTTCGCGATCTCGCTGTCGGAGAGATTTTTCTTACTGTCGGCGAGCTAATTAATTTACCAAGGCCAAAGGTTCTGGAAAATCTCGCCTTCGGCGAGATCGTTCACGCTGTAGGCGGGCTGTCCCTCGCTGTCGGCGACCTAATTCTCGCCATCGGGGAGCTCTCAAAAATTTTAAATATTTAAAATTCTTCAATCATTTTCAAATTTTAAATCCTAATTAATCTTCTGATCACTAATTTGATAATTTAGTATGAAAACTAGATACTTATACTCACAAAAAGTTCACACAAACAATATAACTTTATATATGAAATCCATAAAACATACAAACTTCACACTTTTAAACACTAACACTTAAGACTTCAATACTTCAAACTCTCATAAATACTCAGCATTGCAATCCATACCACAACACTCTAAATGCTGAGACATAACAAATACATATAATTTCATCAAATCTGAGATGATCAAATTTAAAGTTTAAATCATAGTAAAACCTAAATCCAAATCAACACATATATACACACAAATATAACATAAGATAGAAATCTTTACTACTCCTCAGTGTCTGAACTAACATCCTCTGTGATATACCCGATGTGACGCAGGTGCTCAAATAGATTGTAGGAAGACCTGAAAGGGAATTCTGCAGTAGATTCTTCATCAATTCACCCTTTCTGTCTCAGTAAATAAATAAAACTGGCCTCCAGATGTCCAGTATGATCAAAGTACTTCTTCATCCTCCAGTCAATGTGATCAAACATATCAGAGATATTATCGATGGAATTCATCACATTTTGCAACTCTTTCTCTAATCCTTTAAACTTTTCTAGAATGAAATTTGTTTTATCAGTAAGGGGCCTCACTAAAAGATTGTTTTGTGATGCTCTATCAGAAATAATGGTAATCTCATCATTGTTATCCAAAGTTGGAAACATATCCATAGGATCGAGTGGTTTCCATGGCAAAAGTACCAATTCCCATGCCTCATAAGAAACTTGGTACTGACTGCATAAAGCAAATATAGTCGATGGGTGTCCAAGTCCATGAACTGACCCATGCACAATCAATCCCAATGTAGACTTTACTATAATTGATCCAACATCGATAGGTTGTCTAATTTGAATACAGTAATTTAATATAGCGCATTCCTTTGAAACCTTATTTACCCTCATAGTGGGTAATAATTTTGATGAGATAAAGAAATGCCAATGCTTTGAGACAGGGTTAAGAAGTGATGCAGAGAAACTGACATACCCGTCTTCGCGCAACTCCCAATCATCAGGTTCGTCGGTCAGGTATCTATAAATCTCGTTCATATTGTATCTTGAAGGAACAAAGTTTGAATAATAACAGACAGGGGAATTCTCTATAGAAAATAATTTATTTACCCTTGAAGGAGTAAATGTTACCCATCTTCCTCTGACGTAGACACTTCCATTGTTGATCACAAGTAGATTAGATTAAAACTCTTTAACTACAGGAATAACTACAGCGGATGTCGTATAGCAAAATACCTCCCAATCCCACTGCACGATCATTTCTTCAATTTTTGTGGTGGAATTCTCTACTCCTCTGTTGACAAATCCCCTTTCTTTAATAAGTCGATTCTCCATCAAAACTTTGTTGAAAATACGCTGCGCCTCCGAACTGACGAATTTTATTCAGTTGAAAACTCCAGTTTTTGTGGTTTCTAAGAGTTTGGTGGCCATTTCGGATTGAAAGGAATGGTCTCTAGTCATTTCTTGGGAAGAAAACAGTGTAAAAATGAATTTGGGATGGTTTTCTACAAAGAAATGGCTTTAGAACCGTCCAAAACCGCACATAAAACTTAAGAGACCAATTTTTCAACTGCCTCGCCGTTGGCGGGAAGTTTCTCGCCATCGGCAAGCTAGTTATAAAACTGATTTAAAGATATGGCACGCGATCTCGCTGTCGGCGGGCTCGGGCTCGCTGTTGATGAGATTTGGTAAAATTGCCCAATTTCGCTCTGGTCCGAATATTTTCTGATCTCATCATATAGGTTTGAATTTGTGATGATTCTAATTAAAAATTGAATAGTAAGATTTATTTTAATATTATAGACTCTCTAATTTGTATATAATTAAAATAAAAGACTACTACGGGTTGCCTCCCATAAAGCGCTTGGTTTAACGTCGTCAGCCCGACCTAATTTCAGTTAGTAATTTGGTTGACTAAGCATTAAAACCTCTTTAAAATTTAGTCTTCTACCTTTAAAATATGGTTTTAATCTAGGACCGTTTACCTTAAATCTATGTCCTATTTTTGGATCTTCAATTTCTATAGTTCCATATGAAAATATTTGAGTTATAGTGAAAGATCCTAACCATCGAGATTTCAATTTCTTAGGAAATAATTTCAATCTAGTATTATATAGCAAAACTTCTTGTCCTGGTTCAAAATTTCTCTAATTAATCTTCAGATCATGCCATAATTTCATCATTTCTTTATAAATCCTATCATTATCATATGAGTTACTCCTTAATTCTTTTAATTCATTTAATTGCAACAATCTCTTCTCACCAGCTCTTTCATATTATAATTAAATTCTTTAATCGTCCAATATGCTTTATGTTCTAATTCAACTGGTAAGTGACAAGTTTTTCCATATATAAGCCTGTAAGGTGTCATTCTAATCGGAGTTTTATAAGCAGTCTTGTATGCCCATAATGCAGTGTCTAGTCTTATAGACCAGTCCAATCTATTAGGGTTTACAGAGTTTTCTAAAATACGTTTAATCTCTCGATTAGAAACTTCAACTAATCCACTAGTTGGTGGATGATAAGCGATTGATATCTTATTAATAATATTATATTTTTCTACTAGTTTGTAAATATATTTATTTCTAAAATGAGTTCCTCTGTCGGTGATAATCACTCTCGGCATTCCAAATCTAGTAAAAATATTTTTCATTAAAAATTTTGAAACACTTTTAGCATCACACCTAGGCAAACCTTGCGATTCAATCCATTTGGAAACATAATCAACAGCTACTAATATATATGAATTTTCAAATGAAGGAATAAAAGGTCCCATGAAATCTAATCCCCAAACATCAAAAATTTCAACTTCTAATATAAAATTCAGAGGCATTTCATTTTTTCTTGATATATTTCCTATTCTTTGGCATTTATCGCAGGTTTATATATATCTGTATACATCTCTAAATAGAGTAGGTCAGTAGAATCCAGATTGTAGAATTTTATATGCAGTTCTATCTGTCCCAAAATGTCCTCCAAAATCAGAATCATGACATTTTTGAATAATTTGTTCAGTATCTTCATAAGGCACGCATCTTCTAATAATTAGATCCTTACAGTGCTTATATAAGTATGGTTCATCCCAAAAGTATGTTTTAGTATCATGAATGAATTTTTTCTGTTGTTGCAAAGTTAACATAGGTGGTAAAATGTAACTTACAATATAATTTATTATATCAACATATCAAGGTATTTTCCACTCATTTATATTATAAAGTTGTCCATCAGGAAAACTGTCTATAATTTCATTATCAGTATCAGATAATTCATGATATTCTAATCTTGATAAATGATCAGCAATTTGATTATCAGTTCCCTTTTGTTAACGATCTCAAATTTCAAATTCTTGCATTAATAATATCCATCTAATAAATCTTGGTTTAGAATCCTTCTTTTGCATTAAATATTTTATAGCAGAGTGATCAGTATGCACAATACATTTAGTTCCTATTAGATAAGGTTGAAATTTATTAAAAGCATATACAATCGCTAATAATTCTCTTTCGATAACTCGTATAATTTATTTCAGCATCATTTAGAGTTTTACTAGCATAATATATAACTTTGAAAATCTTATCATATCTTTGCCCAAGAACTGCTCCTATAACATAATCACTAGCATCACACATAAGCTCAAATGGTTTCTCTCAATTAGGTGAAACTATTATAGGTGCTGTAATTAATTTATCTTTTAATAATTCGAAAGCATTCAGGCATTCAGTTGTAAATTCAAATTTCTTGTCCTTTCAAGAAGTTGGTATAGAGGTTTAGTAATTTTTGAAAAATCTTTTATATAACGTCTGTAGAATCCAACATGTCCAAGAAAACTTCTTACCCCTTTCACCGTAGTTGGAGGTGGTAATTTAGCTATAACTTGAATTTTTGCAGGGTCTACTTCCATGCCCTTTTCTGAAATTTTATGCCCTAATACAATGCCTCCTGCAACCATAAATTGACATTTCTCCCAATTAAGAGCTAAATTAGTTTTCTCACATACTTCAAATACTTTTTCAAGATGATTTAAGCATGTGTCAAATGATGTTCCAAATACAGAGAAATCATCCATAAATACTTCTATTCCATTATCAATTAATTTACTAAATATAGACATCATACATCTCTGGAATGTTGCAGGTGCATTACATAATCCAAAAGGCATCCTTCGAAAAACGAAAGTTCCATAAGGACTAGTAAATGTAGTTTTCTCTTGATCCTCAGGAGCAATTTGTATTTGATGATAACCGGTGTATCCATCTAAGAAACAAAAATACTTATGTCCGGCTAATTTATCTAACATCTGGTCTAGAAATGGTAAAGGGAAGTGATCTTTCCTGGTGGCCGCGTTTAATTTTTTATAATCAATACATATTCGCCATCCAGTAACTTGTCTTATAGGGATAAGATCATTATTTTTATTAGCTTTTACGGTCACTCCTCCTTTCTTAGGCACACACTGAATTGGGCTTACCCAAGCACTGTCAGAAATAAGATATATAATACCATTATCTAACCATTTTAAAATTTCTTTCTTGACTACGTCTTTCATTATCAGGTTTAATCTCCTTTGGGGATCTACTTTGAGGCTTATGTTCATTATCTAAAATAATTACGTGCATACAGATTGAATGACTAATTCCTTTAATATCTGTTAAAGTCCAACCAAAAGTTTTCTTATATTTTTTTAAGGTATCTAAAAGTTTTTGTTCTTGAGAATCATTTAATTCAGATGAAATAATAACTGGTAGAGTTGAAGATTTACCTAAGTAAGCATATTTCAAATGATTAGGTAACATTTTTAACTCATGTTCATGAGGTTTAATAATCGATGGAACTATATTTTTTTCAGTGTTTTCTGTATTATCCAAAAATTCAAATTTCTCTTGAATATAATCTAGTTCTTCATTAATATCGGCTTTTTCAATTAATTCAGTATTTTGTTTTCTAATTTTTCTTCATAATATTCCTTAAAATGTTCTTTTTGTAAATGATCGAGTACTTCCATTCGAAAACACTCATCTTCTTTTTCTAGCGCAGGATATTTCATTGATTTAGCAAAATTAAAAGTAACTTTTTGGTCATTTACTCTCATAGTTAATTCTCCTTTCTGAACATCAATCATAGCTTTCTCAGCTGGCTAAAAATGGTCTTCCTAAGATGATAGGAATTTCTTTATCTTCTTCCATATCTAAAACAATAAAATCTACAGGGAAGATAAATTTATCCACTTTTACTAAAACATCTTCAATAACTCCCTTAGGATATGTAACAGAACGATCAACTAACTGAAGGGTTACTGAAGTAGGTGAAATTTCTCCCAATCCTAATCTCTTAAAAATTGATAGAGGCATTAGATTGATGCTTGCTCCTAAGTCACACAAAGCTTTTTCATAGAATTTTTCTTCAATAGCGCAGGGTATAGTGAAACTACCAGGATCTTTTAATTTTTTAGGAAGCTTTTTTTGAATAATAGCACTACACTCCTCACTAAGTGCGACCATTTCATTATCTGTAAATTTTCTTTTTTTATTTAGAATATCTTTCATGAATTTTACATAGTTTGGCATTTGTTCTAAAGCTTCTACGAAAGGAATATTTATTGTTAATTTCTTCAGAATTTCAAGGAATTTAGCAACTGTTTATCTTTTTTATGTTGATTTAGTCGTTGAGGAAATGGTGGTGGAGGTTTTTCAATAGAAATTTTCATTGGTATTAAAGGATTTTCTAAGTTCGGATCTTGTTGAGTCTTTTCCTTTTCGATTTCCACTTCTTCTTTTTGACTTTCAAGTTCTTTCTGAATTCGAGGTTCTAATTCTTTTCCACTTCGTAATTGTATCGCTTTAATTTGTTCCTTTCCTTTGTCTTTAGGATTTATTTTCACATTACTAGGAAATGTTCCAGGTATTCTATTATTAAGCGCGGTAGCGATATGTCCAAGTTGAGTTTCAATATTTTTAATAGTTGTTCCTTGATTTTGTAATTGGTTTCCTTGTATTTGTAATTGATTTCCTTGATTTTGTAAATGTTGACCCATATTTAATATTAATTCTTCTATAGATAATTTCTTATCTTTAAATTGAGGGTTATTATTATTAAATCCAGGTGGGTAACTAGGTTTATAATTAGAATTTCCTTGGTTAGAGGGATTTCCTAATGGTTGTGTTATGTTGTTCATCCATGGTTGATTAGTTGTATTATTATTCCAATTAAAATTAGGATGATTTTTCCATCCAGGATTATAATAATTCGCATAAGGATTATTGGGTCTGTTGTTAATAGCATCCATAGTTTCATATGAAGGTTGAGATTCTATAAGTTGTCTAGATGAGTTTTCCTCTAATATAGTTGGAGAGTAATTCATTCCAAAATGATCTAATTTTTTAGATATAGCAGTGATTTGCGAAGCTAACATAGATATTGCATCATTTTCATGAATACTGGCTATCTTTTTCGGATTCATTCTATCGGCATGCCATTAAAAATTATTGGTAGCCATTTCTTCGATTAGTGCATAGGCTTCATCAAATGGTTTTGACATTAATGATCCTCCAAGCAGCAGCATCGATGATTGATCTAAGAGATCCTACTAATCCATTATAGAAAGTTTGAATAATTAACCAATCTAGTAACGCATGATGTGGGCATTTCCTAAGAAGTTCTTTAAATCTCTCCCAAGCTTCATATATTGATTCTCCATCAAACTCACTAAAAGAAGTTATATCATTTCTAAGCTTAGCAGTTTTAGATAGTGGAAAATATTTGGATAGAAATTTTTGTGATAACTCTCCCCAAGTTTTAGTAGATCCAGGTGCTAACGAATTTAACCACATTTTAGCCTTATCCCTTAAAGAAAAAGGAAAAAGTCTAAGTCTAATAGCATCGTTAGATACTCCTTCATATTTGAAAGTAGCACATAGTTCTAAAAACTAGCAAGATGTAAATTAGGATCTTCAGTAGGTAAACCACTAAATTGATTGTTTTGTACCATTTGAATAATTGCAGTGTTTAAGTTCAAATGAGTTAGCGACTACATCGGGATTTTGAATAGTTAAATGAATTTCATCTAATGTAGGGTTGGCATAATCTCTTAATGGTCTCTGTTGATTGATATTTTCATTTTCAGGAATATTCGCCATTTGTGTTAAATTTATAATTTCTCTTTTTTGTTTTCTAATTCTTTTAATTGTACGCTCTAATTCTGAATTATAAGGTATTAAATTTTCATTTCCAAATTTATGCATACAATTTTGTAAAATAAATTTTAAAATAGTCCGTTACTCTAATAAATAATTTCTTTACTTCCCCGACAACGACCCCAAAAACTTGACCCACTTTTTAATGTTTACAAAAATAGCAACGGCACCAAAAACTTGATCCCACTTAATATATATTTAATTTTATGATGGAATGTATAATGTGGATTCTACGCAAGTATACGTATCGTATCAAGTAATACAGGGCTCTAGTGGAGTCCTGGTTATCGATCCCACAGGGAAGTTTTAAAAGATTTGTAACAACTAAATTTAAAAGGATTTACTTACTAATATAGTATACGAAATTTAGAATACTTAACTAAAGAGATCTAAAGTAAACTAATGCTTTAAATAAAGTTGATTTAAAGATTTTAGAAAAAGTATCATTCCCCTTGTTTTTAGAAACTTAAGTGAATGATGAATTCAAATAGATTTTTTTATTGTATTGTGACAAATAGGAGCATTCCTATTCTTTACCCTTTGGTCCAGGTGCAAAGAACATTGACTAGTCCTATGCTTGATTACTGAATCTGCGGCTAGGTTGGGAGGATACTGGCTGCCACTTCAGAGCTCCCACGTTCCCCTCACCTGAGGGCTAACATCTACACTTCAGCTCTTAAATAATAGGACCAAATTGAATATTTTAGTCTGTCACACTATAATGTCCAATTCTACGTCCGATAAATAATATTTCCCTATTTAATTGCACCCTCCTTCCAAGGCTTTTGACTTCCCTGAATATTGGATGTAAAATTTACTATAGTAGATAATTCAACATATTTTAACAATTCAATTGGCCAGATTGAAAGTAAATTAAGTTTTAAGTAAAAGATTAACACAATTTATTTTAATATATTAGGCACTTCTATTTAATTTCATCAATTCACATAATTTCATAAACAAGGAGAAAGACTAAGAAAACTACTCAGAATGCATGGGAATTAAACAAAGCATGGATTTCATTTAAAGTTAACAACAATAAACAAAGATACTTATCTCAATTTCCTCCCCAAGCAGACTCCTTGAAGTTCCTTTGACTTTTCCTTCTAGTACAACACACTTCTTAATTCACTACTTACACTTAATCACACTAAACTTGAACTTAGACTCAAAAGCACACTAATAGAATACTCTAAGACTCCTAAAATAGACACACTTCATACTAAAATTCGTCCTCTATTTATAGAGGTAGACAAAGGTCCAAGGCGTACTTAAGCACCTCTTCAAAAAGCGTCCAGGTTCAATGTATCTTGCATTTTGAATGGTCTCGCTGTCAGCGGGGCTTCTAGAAGGTCTTCAAACCGCTCGATCTCTCTGTCGGCAGGCTCGGGCTCGCTGTCGGAGAGGTAGTTGCAAACCTTTAAGAAATTCTCTTTATAATCTCGCCGTCGGCGAGCTCGATTTCGCCGTCGGTGACTTAGTTCATTTTGCATGTATTTCTTCCTTTTTGATCCAAATTTGCTCTATTTTATGCTTTTTTTATCAATCACTTATAAATCTTCGTTCCTGCAATAAAATAAAGAAAATATCTTTCTTTAAAGTGCAATTTCATAAAAAATAGGTATGAATTTGTTAGTATAATTTTCTGTGATCAGTGATCTTTATTATTTTTTAATTATTAAAATATTCAAAATATGGTTAGAAATGAAAATTTTATAAAAATCCTAATTTTAATTTTCATAGACTCCTCTAATATCAGAGAAGCCCCAAAACCAAATTGGGGAATTTTAAAGTATATTTTGGGTTTTATAAATTTTTTAATTTTAAAATGGTTATGTCACTTAATTAATTCATTTAAAGGCTTAAATTATTTCCAATCGACTTGGAATTTTATGTGAGGTTCTCTACATCCTTGGTGACAGTGGAGAATTGTCTTCAAGTGATTTTGATGTGTGGTTACTCTTATTTAATTAAAGTTTAGTTTTGAGTGTTTAAGCTTATTAGGGTTATTTTTAAGGAATTAAATCAAACCATAATTTTCTTAGGGTCCTCTGATCCTAAGATACTTTCCCTAATTTTCCTAGAATTTTCTAAGCAATATGCTAATTATTAAAATTTAAATGCCAAAGCAGACACATAAACTTAGAAAATCAATAACTTGCCATAGAGATGGCCTCTGGTCTTGAAAAATTCAGGGAATGTTCCCAAGAAAAGAGGCTACAAATACCCTATGGTCTCATGCCATGATGAATTATGTATGCAAATGGAGAATTAAAACATCACAGAGAGCATTTAAATCATTACAAATCATAGACTCAACAAATTAACTTAATTCTTTTTCCATATTATTCTCCTCTGTTCACTGAGCAAGAGGGTATTTTTATTTTAATTTTGTGATTTTTCTTTGCAAATATATGAATTTTGAAGTTTAGGGTAATTAAATAAATCAAAAATACCCTATCTTTCTACTTATCCAGCGCGGCGCCGCGTCAACCTCAGCAGCTCCGAACTTTCCACGCTGTGCGCCTCCATTCGATGCCTCCTTCCACCTCAGTACCACGCGGCCCCGCGGTTCTGCTCCATGCCTCCGTCCAATGCAATCTGGATCGTCCATTCGAAACATGTGTGATTCGACGGTTCCTGGTCATCGTCTATGACTGGTATGTCCCGAGAGCCGTCCACACTAAAACCCTAAGATCTCCCTCATTTATTAACCAATTTACATGAAATTTGGTCCTATGTGTTTGTCTAAACTAGAGCTACAAATCCATACGACTAACACGCATTGAAATCGACTCAAACAAAATGGAGAATCAAAAGAAGCTCTCGGGAAGGAGGAGTTCCATACCTTAGCTTTGAGAAGTGAAGCTTCAATCAAAGGGGCTTAGCACGTTCGTTGGAGCTGGGGGAACCTAGGGATGAAGCTTCTGGTCCTAGTGAAATGTCTGGACCCAATTTCCACCAAGCCAGATTTCAAAGCTTGGTCGATAGAAGGAATGGTCGGCCTGGTGAGGGGGCTTTTGCTGGGGAACTTCTTCTCTTGGTCTGGTGAAGGTGTAGGGTCAATCAATTTGAAGATTGGCTCACTGTGGTGAAGTGTCTTGGTTTAAGAAGAGAAGGAAGCTTAGGCATCAAAAATGGCGTGGGGGGGGGGGTTTAAGAAGATTAGTTTTCAGGTTCAGGCCGAACCGACGCTTAGGCGTTGAATTCTGGCGCTTAGGTGCCAGACTCGCCTTTCCAAAAATTCGATTTAAGTTAAATATTTTCCACCAAATCTTATCAAATTTGACTCCTAATTACTCTTATGAAAGTATTAATCTATTTTATAACCTCCAAATATTTTCATAATCAATTTAAAATGGTAGTATAGATCCACATAAATGTATCCAAATTCTTCAATTCTAAATCCTAATATCCATTCCAAATTCAATAATTTTTAGTACAAGACTGTATCAAGGTTCGTCGTTTTATAAATTACACAAGCAACAACATATTCAAAGCAAATATTAAAATCCAACAACACAAATTAAACAATTAAGCAAACACACAAATGAGATATTCAACACACTAAAACAAGATTCGATCACACCTTAAACACATATAAGATCTATTAACACCAATCTTCAATTTCCATCTCTTTCACAATGAAGTTCGCTAGGACCGAAGGGGTAGAACACCAACGCCCTTGGAAATTCCAAAGCCGTCTTTTCATCAATCCACTCGTTCTTCGCGTACATTTCTACTTGAGCGTCATGATAGGCAGCCATATGATCAGATTGAAGTTTGGTTTGCCATTGCAAATGTTCGTATTGGTGGTACAACTCATGGATACGATTACCAACACTTTGAAATTCCGCTTCAATCTTATCCATTCGACAAAACATTTTCTCTAGACTAACAACAATAAAACCATTAAAATAAGGCTGAGGATCTTTAGGAGATTTGTCTCTTACCTCATTTCCATGATTTCCTCTATCCATTGCCTCCAAATCCTTTCTAACTCCTCCAAAATGGCTTGCTCTGGTCGAAATTAGTGTTTCTATGGGATTGGGGACGAAAAATAGGCTATATATAAAGAGATTTCGTGTGAAAAACTGAAGAATTTTGGTTTTTCCACGATCTGTAATTGTGGCGCTTAGGCTCCGGAATCTGGCGCCTAGGCACCGATCATCGATAGACAAGTTATTCTGGCGCTTAGGCGACAACTTTTTGCGCTTAGGCGTCAACTTTTGGTGCCTAGGCGCTGGAACCTCGATTGACTCCGATTCACCTATCGACAAATTTCGCAAAGTTTCGGTTGTAAAAATAGGTCTAACAAACGAGTATGATCAACACACAAACACAATTACGAAAAATTCAAATCACAAACAATCACAAACGAAGGTTAACTTGATCTCCTTTTTACTCACATTTGACATGGAGTGGTCCAAGTCCAAATTCTATATACTTCAAGAAAATGTTTAGCTTTAGCCAATACAGACTTCTTAGCCTTCTGTTTCCAGAAGTTATATGAAATTTCAGTGAAGACCAAGGCATAACCTTATAGCAATAATTAAACTCAAATTAATAAATATGGGTTTCCTCCCACAAAGCACTTGGTTTAACGTCATCAGCTCTACCTAATTAATTGAATTAATGGGGTAGACTCAGCTCATAAGCCTCTTTGTAATTTAATTTCATTTCTCCCATATGAGGCTTCAGTCTTAATCCGTTAACTTTAAATACTTTTCCAGTTTTGGGATCTTTAATATCCACAGCTCTATAAGGGTATACTTTCTCAATTATAAATGGTCCCATCCACTTAGATTTTATTTTTTTAGGGAAAAGTTTTAAATGAGCATTAAATAATAATACTTCTTGTCCAGGCTCAAATATTTTCCTTGAAATCATTTTGTCATGCAATTTCTTAATTCTTTCCTTATAAATTCTTACATTTTCTTAGGACTCATTTCTTATCTCTTCCATTTCATTCAGTTGTAATAATCATTTTTCTCCTGCAGTATTCAAATTATAATTGAACTCCTTTATCACCTAATAAGCTTTATGCTCCAGTTCAACAGGTAAGTGACAATGTTTACCATAAATTAACCGATAAGGTGACATTCTGATAGGTGTCTTATAAGTTGTTCTATGAGCCCATAATGCAGAATCAAGTCTATAAACCCAGTTAGCTCTTTTAGGATTAACAGTCTTTTCCAATATTCTTTTAATTTCTCTGTTTGAAACTTTAGTTATTCCACTTGTTTGAGGATGATAAGCAGTTACAATTCTATGCTTAATTTTGAATTTTTCCAGCAATGTTTGAATTCTTATATTTCTGAAATGACTTTCCCCATCTGTGATAATTATCCTGGGCATTCCAAATCTTGTAAAAATCATTTTCTTTAAAAAATTTGAAACACTTTTGGAATCATAGTTAGGTAAAGCTACAGCTTCGATCCACTTAGAAACATAATCAACTGCTAATAAAACATAAATTTTTCCAGATGATGGTACGAAAGGTCCTATAAATTGTAAACCCCATACATCGAAAATTTCGATTTTTAATATAAAATTTAAAGGCATTTCATCTTTTCTGGATATATTTCCGATTCTTTGATATCGATCACAAGTTTTCACATAATGTCCAACATCTTTAAATAAAGTAGGCTAATAAAATCCAGAATTTAGAATTTTAAATGCAATTTTATCCACTCCAAAGTGTCCTCCAAATTCAGAATCGTGACATTTTTGAATAATTACAAAAGTTTCTTCATAAGGTACACATCTTTGAATCACATAATATCTTCCTAATTTAAATAAATAAGGATCTTCCCAAATATATGATTTACAATCATTCTTGGATTTCTTAATGTATTTACTATTCATCCCATAAGGTAAAATATTGCTAACCAAGTAGTTAACTATATCTGCATACCAAGGCATTTGTAATCCTTGAATGACATATAATTGCTCATCTGGAAATTTCTCATTTATAATTTCTTCATAAATCTTCTCATTATTTTTTTTTTATTCTTGATAAATGATCAGCAATTTGGTTGTCAGTTCCTCTTCTATTCACAATTTCAAAATCAAAATCTTGTAAAAGTAAAACCCATCTGATCAATCTAGGTTTAGCATCTTTTTAGATATTAAATACTTAATAGCAGAATGATCAGTGTCACGATAAATTTTGTTCCAAGAAGATATGGTCTAAATTTATCAAAGGAATATACTATTGCTAAAAGCTCTTTTTCAGTAGTAGTGTAATTTATTTGTGTTTCATTAAGAGTTTTGCTAGCATAGTGTTTAACTTTGAAAATCTTCTCATATTTTTATCCTAATACAGCTCCGATTGCATAATCACTTGCATCACACATTTAATTCAAAAGGTTTTTACTAATCAGGTGCAACAATGATAGGTGCAGTGATTAATTTTTCTTTCAGAATATTGAATGCATTCAGACAATCTTTATTAAATTCAATTTTAGCTTCTTTTTCCAATAAATGGAAAAGAGGTTTATCAATTTTAGAAAAATCCTTTATATATCCTATAAAATCCACCATGACCCAGAAAACTTCTTATATAAGTAACAGTAGTAGGTGGTTGTAGTTCAGCAATAATTTTCACTTTCGCTTAATCGACTTCCATCCCTATTTGTGAAACTTTAAGTCCAAGTACAATGCCTTCAGTGACCATAAATTGACATTTTTCTCAGTTTAGAACTAAATTTGTTTCTTCACATCTCTTCAAAATTTTCGATATTTTTCAAATAAGATTCAAAAGAAGTTCCAAAAACTGAAAAATTATCCATAAATACTTCAATTCCTTTATCAATTAAATCACAAAATATTGACATCATACATCTTTGAAAAGTTGCAGGTGCATTGCATAAACCAAAAGGCATTCTTCTAAAGGCAAATGTTCCATAAGCACTTGTAAATGTTGTCTTTTCTTGATCCTCAGGAGCAACGGGTAATTGATGATAACCAGAATATCCATCCAGAAAATAGAAATATGAGTGTCCAGCTAGTTTATCCAGCATTTGATCCAAGAAAGGTAAATGAAAATGATCCTTTCTATTGGCGTTGTTTAATTTTTGATAGTCAATACAAATTCACCATCCAGTAACTTGTCTTGTTGGGATTAATTCATTTTTTTCATTAACAATGACAGTTACTCCTCCTTCCTTCAGAACACAATGAATAGGACTTACCCATTGGCTATCCGAAATAGGATAAATAATTTCAGCATCTAAACATTTCAAAATCTCTTTCTTAGCAATCTCTTTCATAATTGGATTTAATCTTCTTTAGGGTTAAATGGTGGGTTTACAATTTTCTTCCATTAAAATCCTATGCATACAGATTGAAGGGCTTATTCCTTTTAAATCTGCAATAGTCAAACCAAAAGCTTTCTTATAATTCTTCAGAACTCCTATTAATTTTTCTTCTTGATCTTTGCTTAATTCTGAACATATAATCATAGGTAAAGTTAATGAATCTCCAAGAAATGCATACTTTAATTGTGTAGGTAACATTTTTAATTCCAGTTCAGGGACTTTTTCAATTGAGAGTAAAAGTATATCATTTTTAGTGGTGTCTAAAATTTCCCAATTTTCATGAATATAATGAGTTTCTTCAGATAAATTTTCTTCATTTAATGACTCATTATATAACATAGAGTCTTTATCTTTATCATCAGAAATGACCTTACATTTTTCTTGGTAATGCTTTTCAATTATATAATCAAAAATATCCATTCAATAGCATTTTTCTTTTTCAGGATACCTCATTGAATTTAGAACATTGAATGTTATATCTTGATCATTAACTCTCATTGTTAATTCTTCTTTTTGCACATCAATCATAGCTCTACCGGTAGCTAGAAAAGGTCTCCCTAAAATGATAGGTATTTCTTTATCTTCTTCCATATCTAGAACAATGAAATCTACAGGGAAGATAAACTTATCTACCTTAACAAGAACAACCTCTATATCTCCTTTAAGATAAGTGATCGATCGATCAGCTAACTAAAGAGTTACAGTGGTAGGAGAAATCTCTCCTAAATTTAACCTTTGAAAGATTGAAAATGGCATGAGAATAATACTATCTCCTAAATCACATAAGGTTTTTCCATAGAATATTTCTCCAATAGTACATGGTATAGTGAAACTTCCAGGATCTTTAAGTTTCTGAGGTAATTTCTTCTGAATTATTGCACTACATTCTTCACTTAATGCAACAGTTTCATAAGCTTCAAAATTTTCTCTTTTTGCTTAAAATATCCTTCATAAATTTTGCATAGCTTGGCATTTGCTCCAAAGCTTCAGCAAAAGGATTGTTAATGGTAAGTTTCTTAAAAATTTAAAAGAACTTAGAAAATTGATGGTCAAGCTTCTGCTGTTTAAGCCTTTGAGGAAAAGGCGGTGGTGGTCTTTCAACTCCCACTTCTATAGGTACAACAGTCTGATCTTTACTTGGAGAAAGGTTATCTTTAGGTTTTTCAATCTCTTCAAATTCTTTCTCTTTTTCAATCTCATTTTGTGTTTTCTCCTTTAATTCCTTTCCACTTCTGAGTTGTACAGCTTTTGCTTGTTCATGTTCTTTTCCATATCCTTTAGGATTAATTTTGACATTGCTAAGCAGTGTTCCTTGAGGTCTGTAATTAATGAAATTAGAGATTTAACCCATCTGATTCTCAATATTACGAATAGCAGTGTTTTGGCATTGTAGCTAATTGCTTAGTTGCAAGATTAATTCTTCTACATACAACTTTTTCTGCTGATTGTTATAACAAGGAGGATAAGTTAGTCTATAGTTTGAATTTCCTTGATTGTTCCAATTTGGATTAACTTGATGTTCGTTACTCCATTTAAAATTAGGATGATTTTTACAACTAGGATTATAATATTTAGAATAAGGGTTATTAGTTTTACTAGCAATAGCTTGCAAAGTTTCCATTGTTTGAGAATCATCAGAATTTGCAGAATTATCATTACTTACATGTGATATATTAATAGCAAAATTATATAATTTTTTACATATCACAGACACTTATGAAGCTAAAATAGAAAAGGCTTCATTATCATGAATACTGGCTATTCTTTTGGGATGAACCCTTTCAGAAGGCCATTGAAAATTGTTATTAGTCATTTCTTCAATTAAGTTGTAGGCTTCTTCAAATGTCTTAGTCATTAAAGAACCACCAGCAGCAGCATCAATAATAGATCTAAGTTATCCAATAAAACCATTATAAAATGTTTGAATAATTAACCAACTGGTAAAGCATGATAAGGATATTTTCTTAATAGTTCTTTAAATCTTTCCTAAGCTTCATAAATGGTTTCTCCATCAAATTGCGTAAATGAAGTAATATCATTTCTCAATTTAGTAGTTTTAGAAGGAGAAAAATATTTAGCAAGGAATTTTTGTGACATATCTGCCCATGTTTTAATAAAACAAGTTGCAAATGAATTAAGCCACATCTTTGTTTTATCTTTTAAGGAGAAAGGAAAGAGTCTAAGCCTAATAGCATCGTGAGAAAAATTTATATATTTAAAGGTAGCACAAAGTTCTAAAAAAACTAGCAAGAAATAAATTTGGATCCTCATTAGGTGTTCCTCCAAATTGATTGTTTTGAACCATTTGAATAATATAAGGTTTAAGCTCAAAATAATTAGCATCTACAGCTGGAATTTGAATACTAAAATGAAGTTCATCTGCTGCAGGGTTTGCATATTTCATTAGTGGTTTTTAAATATTTTGTTCATTAATTTTGATTGGATTTTGATTATTATTAAGTAAGTTAGTCATTTTTTGATGTTTTGAATTTTTTTTTCCTTTTTTAATTCTTTTAGTTGTTCTTTCTAATTCAGAATCAAAAGGTAGTAATCCTTCAGATCCAGAACTACGCATAAAAATTTAAAGAAAATATTTTTATTTTGTTTTAATTTTTTTTATGTTTTTTTTATTTTACTTTTTATTAATTCTATTCTACCCCCGGAAACGGCGCCAAAAAGTTGATGCAATGCAACATTATATATGCTTTAAAATACAAGAATTTGGTACCACTTTTTAGAATATTTAATTTCCAGCAAATGACTTTAAAAACTTGACGTGCGAGGTTTACTTTTATAATTTTATATTTTGATTTTATTATTATTATTGTAAAAGTCACAATTTTAAATGCAAGTATACGTATCGTTCAAGTAATACAGGGCTTTAGTGGAGTCCTGGTTATCGATCCCACAGGGATAGAGAATTTTATAAAAAGTAAGAAATATAAGTAATGTTTTGAAATTTTCATATGCAATTAATATATACCTTATATATATATATATATATATATATATATATATATATATATATATATTAAAATTTAATTAACAAATAATTTTTACTAAAAGAAAGTAAGTAAATAAGAAGTAAAGTAAAGAAAGCAGTAATTAAAATTCAATGCAAGTATAAAAACGACTTTCTCCTTTTCAGCTAATCCACGATATATAGAGTAATTATCTTTAGTAGGGAATTACGATTATGGTATTGTGCCAAATAGAAGCGTTCCTATTCTTTACCCTTTGGTCCAGGTTCAAAGAACATTGACTAATTTATAGATAGGCTCAAGATGTTTTATTAGTAGAATGGGTTAATCTAGACTCACACTACTAGATGTCCAAGGGTGGCTATGGTCTGCCCTACCAGTGACCCGTTACCTTTTTATAAACCAAATTATTAGAATTTAGTCTGTCGCTCTAAAAACTAATTAATGTTACATCCAATAAATATTATCTTCCTATTTATTTGAACTTCACCTTAAACAATCCGCGTATAGCCTGCGATTACCTAAGGATTCATGTGATATCTACTAGTTAAGAATTTATCTTCAGATAGGTCTCAAAATTCTTCAACAGGTTTTAACAAATTAAATGGCCAATTTTTAAAGTAAACTAAGATCAGGTATTAATATCATCACAGTGTTTTAAAATATTTTATATTTAATTCTCCTACAAAATTTAATTAATTTATAATCTTTTCATAGTTGAAAGGAGAAAGATAACTAACTACTCAGAACACATTGAAATAACACAACAAAACATATTTATAAAACTTTGAACCAAAGTACAAATAATTATCTGAAGTGTTCCTTCACGTGATCCACCGACTTCTACCGACTCCAAAGCAATGATGAAAGTCTCCAACAGCAATAATACACAATAAACACTCAAAATGAACTCACTAGAAACAAAATAAAGTGGCACCCTAAGTATGGAAGAGGCAAAATAAAACTAGAGATGAGAGAGAAGATGTTAAAATGGGTATGTGTACTAAGTGGGGGGGTTTTGGTGCGATTTTCTCTGTAGAATGGGCTCCTATTTTTAGAGCTCTGAATTTGACCAGGGGTTGCTTAAGGCACCTCTTAAAAATTCGTCCAAATTAAATGTATCTTCTAGAAGGTAACCATCGCGCCTAGGCGCCGGGATCTGGCACCTAGGCGCCGGACTCCGTGACACAGTCTTTCGCACCTCCTCACTTTAGGTCACACCTCTTCACTATTCAGACTGTTTCCTTGCGTCCAAATACATTGTATCACATGTCCTATATATTAGGAGTAACTTCCAATCTTCTAGAAGCTCCAATAACGGCTTAACACCGTCAAAATAACTACCCAAAGTCATCAAAAAAACTTGACAGCTTCTGTATCGAACTGGCGCTTAGGCGCCGGATTCTGGCGCCTAGGCACCAGGCCAATAATTCCAAAATTTTGCTTCATAAGCTCCATTTTTTCTCATTTTTGCTCCTTTTTCCTTCTTTTTCTTTCTTGGACTCTTTTTAAATCATCTACATTCAAAAACATGAAAATACCTTTCATTAAAGCATAATATCCTTAAAAATTGAATCATAAATAAGGCATAAAAATGGGTATTTTTTAGGTAGATCAATTCTCTGGATCCCCTAACCTCAAAGAAATTTAAGAAAAATATAAAACACAATTTTCCAGTTAAATAATATTTAATATTTAATTAATACTCAAAAATTGAAATAATTATAATAATTATTAAATTTAAAAAAATCATGAAATTTGGTCCAAATAATTCTTCGGTCTATGTGAACCTTCCGTAATTTTCTTTGGAACGTATGTTTTATTTTAACTATGTTATTAAATTTTCTTTGAAAATTCCTATTTTGCATAAAAATAAATATATAAATTAAATGAGATTAAGAAAAATCATGTTTTCTCCTCTAATGCTTTAATTGACCCATAATTGAGGTAATATAAAATTTTAAAATCATTTGAATTAAATTTAATGAATTATGAAGTGATAAGGTATTTAAGGGTAAAAGTACAATTTTGAAGATTTAACCTTAATTATATTTAGGCCTAAGGGTAATGGATAGTCTTAATTAACATGTTTGAATGATTGAATACATGAAAGGATAGATGGTAGAATTCCATCTCATTTTTCTCACATTAAAAGGTAAAATTGCAATTTTCTTAATTGTTCTAACTTGGAAGATAATTAAAATTAAATGATCCTTAAGGTTAGAACTTAACTTTGGAAGTCAATAACTCACTAATTCAACACCCCTAGTTAATGATAAATTCAATACTTTAATAAGAATCACACTCACATGTTTAACTTTTCCCAAAATTGCAAATATACCCATAAAATCTTAAGGGCTTGGTAGTGAGACTGGGCTTAATCAAATTTGTCTAATGAGGTTTATAAAAGAAAGCAAAACTAATTTTAAGCACATTTGAAACACTACAAAAACATCAAAATTGAGTAAATTCTTTCATAAATTAAATTGTCTCTAAAGGCCCCACTTACATAAATTATAAATGGAATATCAAGTGATAATTACCCTACTTTTGGGATGATCAAAACATCAATGTTTATTGAGCATAAGGCTATGAAATGGATGAATCATTTAATAATTATGATAAGTTCAAATGAACTCAAGAAAATTCAAAAGGGTTGTAAAATATCTAGGTATTTCCTGGACCTTTTCGCAAGTCTTCTGGACATCTTATAGGACGATCGAGCCTATCATATTTATTAACAGAAGGCATCTCTTAAATGAATAAATAGGACCCATCATGTAATGACATAGGACTTAGCGGGCACATGATGAACCTATCTATAGGCTTTTCTTCCCTACAAATTATAAATGTTTATTGAAAAGATACTAAAGTTTCAGGTGGAGGAATGAGAAAACTCGTGAAGTATACTTTTATAAGTTTATAGTACCTTCCTTTACTATACTTTTCTTGCTTATGAGATTGCATAATAAACAACAATGTCACCCTGCATGAAAACCAAAACTTTTAGGATAGCCACAAAACTAAAGCCAAAATCAAAATTAAAATCAAAACAAGATAAAATTCATCGCCACTACAATCAAAATATAAGACAACTCAAAATTTAATCACAAACAAAATAAAAATCACTACAGTAACTAAATTAAAACACCTCTATCGGATGATCTGGAATGCCTAAGAGGATGCAACCTACAGCTGCTAACAAGATTTCCCACGGTCTAAATGAAAGTATGTAACTCATTTGGTTGAGTTTAGTAAATTCATTTGGACTAAGTGAATCCGAAGAACTAGTGGTGCCGGAATGAGGGAATCGCGGGATCCTAACTGGTGACGCTATAATCAACTTAAATATTCCCCTAATAAGACATTAAGATACCTCAATTTAAATCCTCTCCAAAACATGCTACTTCTTTTTTCTCTCCAATTTGACACTTCTAAAACTAAACATGTTACGAAGAGGAGCTTGGAGCATGCATAATTGGCAACACGACCATCTTTAATAGCAAAACTCCTTAGAATTAAATAACAAGCCATAGGACTTCGAGGTAGCTTACCTAGTGCAGCATAAACCCTCACCTTATAACTCTGTAGGCCTTTGCACCTTGTGCAATATAAGCCCTAACTCGTCTTAGGTTCCAACTTGTCATCTGATATGAAATAAATCCTCCTATCTTCAGGGCTATTCACGTGATCGATATCATGTGAATGTAAGCCCTAAATAATAAAATTGGCAGGATGAAACATTAAATAAATATCTGAAATTGAAGCCAAACCATAGGATAGTTTAGGAAAGAACACCAAGATTCATCTTGGATCTTTGTCTTTCCCCTAGCTCTCTTCTCCTTTGGATTCCTATAATAATTTTTCTGAAACTTGTGCCACTCATCTATTGTATTTCCCATTATCACATTTTCTTGAAGAACCCTACCATTCGGAAGTCGTGAATACAATATTTTCCTGATCTTTATCAAGAGTTTTCTTAGACGAATTTGATTATCTAAGATATAATTAATTATAGAGGCTTGCCCTTATAGGAAACATAAAGACCTTAGATTAATATAAATTCTATCTAGTTGCTTCATACCAGATAGAGGAAATTGTTGGTTGGCATAAATGGTTTGCATACCAAACATATTTCATGGATCATTTAGTTTATTTGATCAAGCCACACCACCAAACAATGTGTCCATTCTTTGGGATAGATGCATGACTTGCGGTATAAGGCTTGATTATTTAAACTATTGATTATATGAGATCGGTTTGATTTCATATTTTTCAAAATTAAAATGATATTTTCTGAAATTATATACATATATTAAATTAAATCCATCTTAAAACCCTTTTGCAGCCGACATATACTTATATATTATAGGAGCTAGTCTCAAAGAGCACACAAGAAAAAGTTTAAGCCACTGTTCCCTTTTCCTTTTACTTCTTTGATGGAGAAGGGGAGATTTACAAGTGCAAAGGAGTCTAAGATGATGTCCATATGCTATAAAAAAGTGTCAAGCCCATTCGCTCTTAATGTGACATCATAAATGTTTTCTTTGTTAAGTGATGTCCTTGTCGCTATGCTTAGAGAATATTTCAATCTTGGTAGTGAATTATGGTGATTGGTTGATTATGGGCCCTTAGACAAAAGTATCTAAATCAGTGGGAGAGTCTTTTTTTTTTTTTTTTTTTTTAATATTTGGGGTGACAATAAGTTTTGGGCAGAGTTACTCAATTGAATTGATCTAATGAGTTTATTTGGGATATTGCCTCTAGGAACCAAGCCATGAAATCTGTTTTGCCACACTGAGTTCAAAAAAATTAGAACTTATAGAAGTGTTCCAAAGGATGTAGGATTAATCAACTTTCAGGGGAATTATCGGTTAATTTAGAAGGTGATAATGCCATAGCCTAATCTGACAAATTGCATTTTATTTTGAGCCCCAATTAAATAATCTTCTTTATCCCATATTTTTATTATGTATTTTGAAATATTTAATAACAAAAAATAATTGAAAGTAAAATTCAAAATATTCTATAACTTCTACTATAAAATCTAAATTGAAATCCAGTTTTAAGTTATTGCAAACAACTAAAATTTAACTTCTAATATTGCTTAAGCATTCAATATTTGATCAGATCCAAGTACTCCATCGATTAAATGTTAAGTATTGAATGAGCTCGAGCTCGGCTCGTTAACGAGCTAATGAACCGAGTTTATTAAGCCACGAGCTAGAGCTCAAGCTCAAAGTTGAACTCTTTAATTAAATGTGCTCGAGCTCGAGCTTGAGCTCGTCCCGGCTTGGCTCTTGGCTTGTGAGCCAGTAAGATTAGCCTATCTAATCATTTCGATGCATTTTCTGATGAGCTGCCTTCGCATCCACCACCACCACCTCCTCCTCCTCCTCGGGCCGCCAGTACTATCACTTGAGATCCTGTAAAAATTGAATTTTTAGTTCGAGCTTGCGAGCCAATAACTATAACAACGAGTCAAGCTAAAGCACGCCATTCGAGCTTGAGCTCACGATTTGACAGACGAGCCGAACTTAAGTTTGGCTTGGCGTGAACCCGACTCGACTCGCTTACATCCCTGACTCTAACCAATGGCATTTTAAATACCAGATTCTAATGATAATCTTATTAAACAACCATATCAATATTTGCCAAATTTGATCGGATCAAATAGTAATTGACAACCCTAATTAAGACAATGTAATAACAAGTCAAAAAATAATATGGTTAAAATTTGCTGTAAAAAAAGTTATTTTAAATTAAAATTAACACCTAAAATAGAAGCCAAATACTATGGACAAATATAATTACGATGATGATGGTGAAGGGTATAATTATTCATGAAGTAAAAAATCTGAAATTAATCAAAAGCTAACTTTAGAAATAATGCCAATTTGCTTCATCTTTCCACAAAAAAAACTGCAGCAGCAGCGTCATATCCCATGCAGGGGTATTAAACAAGTGGTGACTAAGACGAAAAAACAAAAAAGAAAAAAATAATAAAAAAATAAAAACAGCACATAGAAAATAATTGCATACTGCTTAAGATCGCCAGTAACTGATTCTGACGGTTTCATGTGGCGGTGGCAAAATTATTTACAAATGTACTCTACTACTGTTCTGAAAACGACAACAATTGTGTTATGCAGCTTATGTGAAGACTTTTAAAGAAAATTGCAAGGAATATGATAGTACTTAATTAATTTTAAAATTTTTTTTAGATAATAATAAGTAAAATTTAAAATTTAGTGATTCGTCGTATTTAATTTTTGATGATAGTATTTTAGGAAATTTATATGTATACCACAGTATTGGATAAAAAATGTCTGAGAAATACACTCAATGAATGAAGTGTTCTAACAGTTCTAACAAGAAGTTATTAAGTAGACAAACAAAAGGTGTGTCTCATTCATATTATGGTCCTCGATTTATGAGCTTGAGTCCTGATGTTACAAGACCACATATTAGCCTCATAATTACTAGCTTTTCAGGAGGAGCTTTTTGGTAATTACAATGTTATTTACATATAAGAAAACCGAGGGCTGATCAGATTGGTGAGAGTCGCTGATCGACTGGCCAGGCTTGGTTTGGTCGATATATGGTCCGGAGGAGTGTTCCTTGTCGATTCTCCTGATGTCGGGTACTATCCTATGAGACTTCCTCTTGACATCTTTTGTCGATCATTCGGGTGGACTGTCTTCTTCGCCACTACTTATCTGGAAATGATCATTGATGCTACACTCGATCGTCTACATCTCCTTCCTGAGCCACTCATCTGATTTAAGATCCGTGCAGACATTTTCATTCGTGCATATTTAGCTTCTCGATTCTCTTATTCCTTGGAAGCTGGTAAGCACATGGAGATAAGATAATTTTTTTAAACGCACATAAAATAAATGAATAAATGACATTATTGAGTAATAATGGACTTCTTTGGATTGTCATGCCTAGACCATTATAAATAGGTTTTGGTGCAAGGGAAGTCTGTGCCATTTTCGTTTCTTCTAACTCCTTAATCTTGTGTTCATCTCCTTGCTTGTTTTTCACGATGTCTAGTGATGGTGCTCGCCTTCCGATAAGACTGTCATTATCAAGGCCATGAGCGAGCGGGCGCAGGCCTGCAAATTGGACATGAAACGCAAGCCATCTGATGAGGCAACTATAGCAGGAGTGAACAGAAAGAGAGCCATGTTTAAGCATGAAGCCAACAATCACAAGACTTGGCCAATTTCTTCTGATTTTTTTGTAGGCCCTCCTCAGAAGAGGCATATAGGAATAGTAAGTGGCGTCCGGACATCCCTCGTGCATGGGACTTGCTGGGGATGAACGTTCTAGCTGCGGGAGAGAGGTTGCATGCCCTTATGGTTGTTGGGTCTTGATTCCTCCGAGGTGTTAAGGAGTTGACAGTTGAGGCTAAGACGTGGCTCCACTGACCAAGAGCTATTTTTCTTCAGAAGGTAGAGGACAAGATAAAGCCGGTGAGGACCTTTTCCTTTTACCACATCTGAATGGGGGTAGATCCTTGGTATGTAGTTAGATTAACTTTTTTGGATCTCTCTTTTCAACAATTGAGGCCCTGACTATCAATTCTGTATCGATGGATACTAATGTTAGCTCTAAAGACGATGCGGTGGCAGTGGACCAAGTTGCAGCCCAGGGGACGAATATGGAATAGGTCACCACGGAAGGAGGAAATGCGGCGGTGTTGAACGCACTAGAGCAAGATGCTGAGCGGGACACCAAAGATCTAGGTGGTGGAGGTCAAGGTGCTATTTTTCAAGCTTTCTCTGGTGCTTCGAGGGAGGAGAAGGTGACCAGAGGGCACCGTGTCTTTGGAGTTCATACTCCGCCACCTCGCTAAGATGGAGGAGCATTTCCTTCGCTTCATGGGGTATCCAGGGAGAGTGGTGGAAGGATCGTTGAGGTCCTTGTGGTCGACTAGGAAAAGAAGGTAGTAATAGGAATGCGCGAGGAGCTCGTGGTATTTTAGGGAGAAATTCTTGCAAATCGGGAGAGGTTACACATTCATGTTTGGAGTTGTCGGACAGTCAGGTTGACCTTTTCAGAATAGGCAGCGAGTTCATGTTTGAACGGTTTCTCCATAGAGGGTTTGTCTCGAGCGAAGCAGAGAAAGTCCGTCTAGTATGATTTTTTATTACTCAAATATAACTGAGGGTTCGATACGACGTCCCCTCTCCCTTTGTATATAAATAAGAGATTATATGAAATAAAATATCTTTTGATTTTTTGTAAAGATCAGTTTACTTGGATGATATGTAGCCCCGTTGCGTCAATCACGTTGGTAGTATTTTGACTTCCTAGACATCTGATCCCACGTGTATACAAAAGTATAGGGTTGTGTATTTGTTGAGAGCTATTGTCACTTTTCTTTCTTCATTCTTCTTCTATTGTCATTTCTCCCTTTCTTCGGGTTCTTTCTCCCTTCCTTACTTTTTTCTTGCCTGATACAATAGACTCCATGCTACGAAAATACACTTGGGAGTCGTTCGGCTCGATTCCAATGATAGAAGTTTCAATTTGTTCTGTAAGGGACAAAGACGAGATCCAGGATCATTGTGTTCTGGATCCCACAATTCTCTTGTAACCGACCAACAGCTATGAACGGGCAACGAACAACCTATCTCCTGGCCTTGTCATCTACAAGGACCATTTTAAGATGGGTCTTCGACTTTCATTTTGTCGAGAGCTACTTTCCGCTTCAATCTGTATGGTATTATACTTTCACAGATCCTCTCAAACTCAATCGCTGCTACAATGAACTACGTGCTTTTCTACCAAAGGATGAATGTCTCATGGTTGATTAAACTATTCAATCATTTCTTCTCCATCCGGATCGGCCTAGATGGTTTCATCCAATTTTCTTTCGGCACCAAGATTAAATGTTGAGGCTAGAGAATAAGAAAATGATTGGAAGACAATGTTCATGATTGCTTGTGTGCAGATGAATGGGGGATCCTCACTTCCCCCACTGTGGGCGAGGTTAAGATGATAAAGACCTTACTTTGGAACGTTCAGGACCACAAGGCATTGATCAAGCGCCAACGCCTCTATCTATTCTAGTATCTCGACCCCAACATGATTGAACAAATGATTTGCTTCGAAGGTGTTGATACTATGACCGAGGACCTGTAGAGACTGAATGATGATAGGGAGGTTACTTGGAAGAGAGCTTTCAAGGAGAGGATGTCTTTAAAGAGGCCCCATGAGAGAGGTGATCCTTCCTCAATCGGTAGAGGTCGGGGTCTGTCCGATTCGCTTAGGTTGATTGAGAGGAATGATGGAGGTTGGTACCACTTATCCTCTTATTTGTTTGTGTGAGATGCATTTTTATGATTTTTGAATAATTTTTATAGGTTCTTCGGAAGGGAGGGAGGAGGCAAATCTCATTTGCCTATCCTTTCTGAGTCCAGTGGTCCATCTGTGCTCCTATTGTTGGAGCAGTGCTGGTGGTGATGGGGGGAGCCTCTTTCATTCAGTTGTGTGAGCAGGTGAGCTGGGTCGCACCTCTCACCCTACTCAATAGAAACCGATTCTGAGGGAAGAGGGGCCACAAATCGAGCTGACAATGACATTTCTTGGAGGGAAAGAAATGCTCCCGTCTCTAACGTTGACTTGCCCCCTCCTCCCATAAAATAGAGTTTTTTCCAGCTAAGTGGTCTTTACTACATGACCAAGAAGTTGGTGACTAGACAAGCGGTCACCACGTTCTTATTTATAGGGAGATCGAGTTGTTCCCTACCAACCTGCTAAGTAAAGACTGTCCCTCTCTCTTGATGGACATGTTATGGTCACAGAGGAATATGTTACAATCAGCCGACCGTTATCAGATCCTTGCCTAATAGGCTTCGCACTTCTAGACCCTCCTCTTAGACAAAGCTAAGGAGGACATTAGGTAGTCTCCTAAAGGGTCCACAAGTTGAAGCAAATGCTCTCCATCACGGAACATTGAAGATCACCCTCGAGGGACAAAAGATAGATGCCTAGCAGCATGAGGAAGAGGTGGATGATCTTTTGAAGGAGAACAAGGAGCTTAAATAAAAAATGTCTTCGATGGTCACGGAGAGGTTTATGTTGAGGGCCTTTCTCGCCAGATTATTGTTGGCACCTCCTAGACGATCGAGAGGTTCATGAAGCATAAGCTGGTGGACCCCAAGTGGCAAAAAATTGAGGAATTTGGGATGATCCTTTCATATTCTAACAGTAAGGGAGATTCTGCGTACCAGGAGCTGGCTGGCACTGAAGAGATCGAGAGAGAAGACTCCAGGGAATCCTCAAATGTCCAACTACAGATCAGTTTTTGTTGTCTATGTTTTTTTATTAATATAGTCTCTTTTTTTGTTGTAAAGGAGATCCCTTTTTGTAACCTAAAAATGAGTTGTTGAAACATATACAAATATTTGAGGTTGAGGTTTTTATTATCCTGTCCTTTTTTCTCATGTACATGTTAATTGTTGAAATGCTTTTCTCTATTATGAGTTGCTGGAGAGTGTGCATTTATTTCACATATATGGTTGTTGTAGGTTCCTTGCAAAGCTTGTCGTTGGTGAATGTTAATGCCATATTTAAGGTGTGGGACTATCGTTCGAACACAGCTCGTGGAACTTGTTGCCACTAAGTGTTGATACGTACCATAGACTATAAGTGATAGTTAAACACCCCTCGCGGAGCATTTTGCTTTCAAATGCTAACATTTGAAGTAAGGCACGGGATGATAGTTTGCACACCCTTCATGGAGCTTGTCACTACTCAGAGCCGATACGTCCCATAGGCCACAAGAAATAGTTAGACACCCCTCGTGGAGTTTGTGACTTTCGGGTGCTTACATTTGATGTAGGGCGCAGGATAATCATTCATGCATCCCTTGCGGAGCTTGTCAGTATTGGGTGTTGATACGTCCCATATGCCTTAGGTGATAGTTAGACACCCCTTGATGTGATGCAACTTTATATATGCTTTAAAATACAAGAATTTGATACCACTTTTTAGAATATTTAATTTCCAGCAAATGGCTTCAAAAACTTGATGTGTGAGGTTTACTTTTATTATTTTATATTTAGATTTTATTTGTAAAAGTCACAATTTTAAACGCAAGTATACATATCGTTCAAGTAATATAGGGCTCTAGTGGAGTCCTGATTATCAATCCCACAGGGATAGTGAAATAAAAAGTAAGAGATATAAGTAATATTTTGAAATTTTTGAAAACAATTTATATATAATCTCTTATATATATATATATATATATATATATATTCAAATTTAATTAACTTATAATTTTTACTAAAAGAAAGTAAGCAACAAGCAGGAAAGTAAAGTAAGCAGTAATTAAAATTCAATGGAAGTATAAAAATGACCTCCTTTTTCAACTAATCCAAGAATTATAGATTAATTATCTTTTATAATGAATTAAGATTATGGTATTGTGCCAAATAAAAGCATTCATAATCTTTACCCTTTGGTCCAAGTGCAAAGAACATTGACTAATCTATAGTTAGGCTCGGGATGTTTTATTAAGTAGATTGGGTTAATCTGCAGCTCACACTACTTAGATGTCCAAGGGTGGCTTTGGTCGGCCCTACCAGTGACCCGTTACGTTTCTATAAACCAAATTATTAGAATTTAGTCTGTCACTCTAAAAACTAATTAATTTTACGCCCAATAAATAATATCTTCTTATTTGTTTCCACTTCACCTTAAACAATCCGCGTATAGTCTGGGATTATCTAAGGATTTATGTGATATCTACTAGTTAAGAATTTATCTCCGGATAGCTCTCAAAATTCTTCAACAGGTTTTAACAAATTAAATGGCTAATTTAAAAAGTAAACTAAGATCAGGTATTAATATCATCACAATATTTTAAAATATTTTATATTTAATTCTCCTACAAAATTTAATTAATTTATAATCATTTCATAGTTGAAAGGAGAAAGATAACTAACTACTCAGAACTCATTAAAATAACACAACAAAACATATTTATAAAACTTTGAACCAAAGTACAAATACTTATCTAAAGTGTTCCTTTAAGAGATCCGCTGACTTCTACTAACTCTAAAGCAATGATGAAAGACTCCAACAGCAATAAACACTCAAAATAAACTCACTAGATACAAAATAAAGTGGCACCCTAAGTATGGAAGAGACTAAATAAACTAGAGATGAGAGAGAAGATGCTAAAATGGGTAAGTGTACTAAGAGGGGGGGGGGTTTGGTGCGATTTTCTTTGTAGAATGAGCTCCTATTTATAGAGCTCTGAATTTGACTAGGGGTTGCTTAAGGCACCTCTTCAAAATTCATCCAAATTCAATGTATCTTCCAGAAGGTAACCGACGCGCCTAGGCGTCGGGATCTGGCGCCTAGGTGCCAGACTCCGTGACCAGGTCTTTCGCACCACTTCACTTTTATTCACACCTCTTCACGATCCAGACCGTTTCCTTGTGTCCAAATACATTGTATCACATGTCCTATATATTAAGAGTAACTTCCAGTCTTCTATAAGTTCCAATAACCGGTTAACACCGTCCAAATAACTGCCCAAAGTCATCAAAAAAACTTAACAGTGTCTGTATCCGGACTTTGGCACTTAGGCGCCAGGCTAATAATTCCAAAGCTTGGTCCATAAGCTCCATTGTTGCTCCTTTTTGCTTCTTTTTGCTTCTTTTTCTTTCTTGGACTCTTTTTAATCATCTACGTCCAAAAACATGAAATTACATTTCATGAAAGCATAATATCCTTAAGAATGAATGATAAATAAGGCATAAAAATGGGTATTTTTTTAGGTAGATCAAATTTCCCAAACTTAAACGTTATTTGTCCTCAAGCAACTCTTTTAATTACATAAAATATATAACATTTGGAATGAAGCTAAATTATTTAAGATTTCTTATAATTTTTGGTTTTATAAATGCTTTAGCAAATCATTAACCAAATTTCACTAATTAAGTTCAATTTTAAGAATTAAAGAACATTTAACTACCGAATCATAAGACTTTCAAATTTTCATTTATTTCAAGAATAATTGTAGTTTATCATATTAATGTCATATAGAATATTTACAAGAAGAAGATTTTCATGAAATATTTTTCTAGTAAAAATATATGTACATAGAAATTAAGTTAAAAATATAATCAGTTTTCTTACTATAAGATAATTCAAGTGAAACCAATTTTTGATTAGGCATTTCCTCAAGTTTCTCCTCACTTTTTTTTTAAGTGAGAATTACTATTTTTGGACAGCCTGTTAATGATTTTGAACTTCACTATCCTTAACTTATTTTCAAAAACTTATACATTCTTACTTAATAAATATGACATTAATAATTTATTATTTTTCAAAACATATTTCAATCTTTTCTTTTTCAAGCAATAATCTTGATTCATTAGTATTTCAAAAATACAATTCTCTTTACTATAAATAGAAAAATTTTCATCTTCTTATTCTTTAAGCTAAATAATTCTATTCTTAAAATCAACCAAAATTTTTGAAATTTTAGTTAAGTTTACTAAATTGTTTATAAATTAAAAAATTTAGATAATATTAAACAAATTTTTCATTCCGTATGTTATGTTAATATATTTTTTAAGAAAATATTAGTTCTTTAAGGACAAATAATAATGAAATTTGATAGATATTTTTCCTTCCCTAAAATTTCAGCTTTAGTATAAATATGATTATGAAATTTTCTAAAGCATGAAAGAAAGAAATAAACAGGAATTAATCTAAGTACAATAATGAATATAGCAGAAATGATTAAGCATATATAGAAAAGCTTTTGCAGAGCAGGAGTTAATTTCTAAAAAAAAATTTATTTTTTTTATTGGTTTTTTATTTCATTTTAGAACATGCAAATTACTAACTATTCATGAACACTAAACAGTAGGTTGAAACAGAAATAATTTTTTTATAAAAATTCATTGACATCTCAATTTTAAACACACATCAGACAAGCTAAAAAAAACAATTTTAACATTAAAAGTTCACAACAACTCTAACAAATAACATCATAATAAACAGTACAAAAAACAAGAAAATACTCTAAAAACAAAATCAACAATCTCTAGAGATAAATCAAGCTACTAATCACTGTCTGTAGCTTCATCATCATCATCACCAAAAGAGAACTCCATATCCTTAGGATCAACATAGGGTGAAATTCTGGGACAAGTAGGGAACTGAATATCGTGCTCTCCCTTCAGAAATCTCACTAAAGACTCTGAATACTCAGCATCATAATCACTATTTCTTTGTGTATTCTCAGAAAGGTGATCAATCTTCTTATCTATGGAATCTACTCTACAGTGAGTTAAGAATAACTCATGCTGCTGCTCTATGAACTGATCATGTCCAAATCATCCTCAGATGGAGATAAACCTGAGTAATAACACTCTATGTTTGGCGGCAGGCCATAGAAAATGTTGATGCGTTCAGGAGTGAATCCTACTCCAACTCCTCGAACAAAAATCTCATATTCCTCCTCATCCACAAAATTAGCATAAAATTCTCTAACCACCGGGATAATGGCAACAGCAGTGAAATAGCAGAATCTTTACTAGTTGAGTGCAATGATTATTTCCTCAAGTCTTCCTCCAGGATTATAAAAACTTTGCTCCGAGATAAACTTTCGAGTCGTAGCAAAATCATTGTATCAGAAGTGTGCAGGAGCCATGAAGAACTTGCTACAATCAAAATTTTCTCGTTCCTTTCCTCACTTAGAATTGGGTGCCATCTAAAGGTGAAAGAAAAAGACGAAATAAATTCAACGGATCTAGGAAAATAAACTAATTTAAGCTTTTCAAACTTGAAATAGCTTAAACACCCATGGATATAACCATAAAAAATCAAAATTTTTCTCAAAATTTTCGTTTTTCTAGATGAGAGCAAAATCCATGGTGAAAATAAAAAATAATGAGTTTAGAATGTAGATCTGACCTCGAGATGAAGAAATCGGGTGATTTCAAGCTCAAAAACATGAAAATCCGGCTCTAAATGGGATCTCTAGGTGGTATTTTCGTGAAATACTGTGGATAAGGAAGCTTAGGCGTCAAAAATGGCGTGCGGGTTTAAGAAGATGAATTTTCGGGTTCAGGTCGAACCGACGCTTAGGCGCCGAATTCTGGCACCTAGGCGCCAGATTCTGGCACCTAGGCGCCAAATTCTAGCACCTAGGCGCTAGACTCGCCTTTCTAAAAATTCGATTTAAATTAAATATATTCCACCAAATCTTATCAAATTTGACTCCTAATCACTCTTATGAGAGTATTAATTCAATTTATAACCTCCAAATATTTTCACAATCAATTTAAAATGATAGTATAGATCCACATAAATGTATCCAAATTCTTCAATTCAAAATCCTAATATTCATTCCAAATTCAATAACTTTCAGTACAAGACTTGTATCAAGGTTCATCGTTTTATAAATAACACAAACAAAAACAAAGCAAACATTCAAATTCAACAATACACATTGAAAAAATTAAGTAAATACACACATTAGATATTCAACACACTAACACAATACTCGCTCACACCTAAAACACATATAAAATCTATTTAACACCGATTTTAATTTACATCTCTTTCGCAATGAAGTTCATTAGGACTGAAGGGATAAAACACCAACGCCCTTGGAAATTCCAAAGCTGTCTTTTCATCAATCCACTTGTTCTTCGCGTATATTTCTACTTGAGCAACTTGATAGGCAACCATATGATCAGATTGAAGTTTGGTTTTCCATTCCAAGTGTTCGTATTGGTGGTACATCTCATGGAGACGATTACCAATACTTTGAAGTTTCGCTTCAATCTTATCCATATGACTAAACAACTTCTCCAAACTAACAGCAATAAAACCATTAAAATAAGGCTGAGGATCTTTAGGAGATTTGTCTCTTACCTCATTTCCTGATTTCCTCTATCCATGGCCTCCAAATCCTTCATAAATCCACCAAAATGAATTGCTCTGGTTAAAATAAAGTTTTCTATGTGATTGGGGACGACAAATAGGCTATATATAAAGAGATTTCGGGTGAAAAACTGAAGAAATTTGGTTTTTCCACGATCTGTAACCACAGCGCTTAAATGTCGAAATCTGGCGCCTAGGTGCCAGATCATTGATACACAAGTTATTCTGGTGCTTAGGCGCCAACTTTTGGTGTCTAGGCGCTGGAACCTCGATCGACTCTGATTTGCCTATCGTCAAATTTTGCAAAGTTTCGGTCATAAAACTAGGTCTAACAAAAGAGTATGATCAACACACAAACACAATTACGAAAAATTCAAATCACAAACAATCACAAATGAAGTTTAACTTGATCTCTTTTTTACTCACATTTGACATGGAGTGGTCCATGTCCAATTTCTATATACTTCTAGAAAATGTTTAGCTTAAGCCACTACAGACTTGTTAGCCTTCAATTTCTAGAAGTTACATACAAATTCAGTCAAGACCAAGGCATAACCTTACAACAATAATTAAACTCAAACTAATAAATATGGGTTACGTCCTACAAAGCACTTAGTTTAACGTCATCAACCCAAACTAATTAATTGAATTAATCAGGTAGACTCAGCTCAAAAGCCTCTTTGTAATTTAATTTCATTTCTCTCATACAAGGCTTCAGTCTTAATCCGTTAACTTTAAATATTTTTACAGTTTTGGGATCTTTATTATCCATAGCTCCATAAGGGTAAACTTTCTCAATTATAAATGGTCCCATCCATTTAGATTTTAATTTTCCAGGGAAAAGTTTTAAACGAGCATTAAATAATAATACTTCTTGTCTAGGCTCAAATATTTTCCTCAAAATCATTTTGTCATGTAATTTCTTCATTCTTTCTTCATAAATTCTTGCATTTTCATAAGACTCATTTTTAATCTCTTCCATTTCATTCAGTTGTAATAATCATTTTTCTCATGCAATATTCAAATTAAAATTGAACTCTTTTATCGCCTAATAAGCGTTATGCTCCAGTTCAACAGGTAAGTGAAAATGTTTACCATAAATTAATCGATAAGGTGACATTCTGATAGGTGTATTATAAGCTGTTCTATAAGCTCATAATGCAGAATCAAGTCTATCAACCCAGTCAGTTCTTTTAGGATTAACAGTCTTTTCTAATATTCTTTTAATTTCATTATTTGAGACTTGAGTCATTCCACTTGTTTGAGGATGATAAGCATTTTCAATTCTATGCTTGATTCTAAATTTTTCCAGCAATGATTGAATTCTTATATTTTTGAAATGACTTACCCCATCTATGATAATTATCCTAGGCATTCCAAATCTTGTAAAAATCATTTTCTTTAAAAATTTCGAAACACTTTTGGAATCACAGTTCGTTAAAGCTATAGCTTCGATCCACTTTGAAACATAATCAACTGCTAATAAAAGATAAATCTTTCTAGATGATGGTACGAAAGGTCCCATAAAGTCTAAACCCCATACATCGAGAATTTCGATTTCTAATATAAAGTTTAGAGACATTTCATCTTTTCTGGATATATTTCTCATTCTTTGAAATCGATCACAAGTTTTCACATAATGTCGAACATCTTTAAATAAAGTAAGCCAATAAAATCCAGAATTAAAATTTTAAATGCAGTTTTATCCACTCCAAAGTGTCCTCCAAATTCGAAATCGTGACATTTTTGAATATTTGCAAAAGTTTCTTCATAAGGTACACACCTTCGAATCACATAATCTCTTCCTAATTTAAATAATGAGGATTCTTCCCAAATATATGATTTACAATCATTCTTGAATTTCTTAATATATTTACTATTCATCCCATATGGTAAAATATTGCTAACCAAATAGTTAACTATATCTGCATACCATGGCATTTGTATTCCTTGAATGACATGTAATTGCTCATCCAGGAATTTCTCATTTATATTTTCTTCATAAATCTTCTCATTATTATTTTTTATTCTTGATAAATGATCAGCAATTTGGTTGTCAGTCCCTCTTCTGTTCACAATTTTAAAATCAAATTCTTGCAAAAGTAAAACCCATCTGATCAATCAAGGTTTAGCATCCTTTTTAGATATCAAATACTTAATAGCAGAATAACCGGTATGCACGATACATTTTGTTCTAAGAAGATATGATCTAAATTTATCAAAGGCATATACTATTGCTAACAGCTCTTTTTCAGTAGTTGTGTAATTTATTTGAATTTTATTAAGAGTTCTGCTAGCATAATATATAACTTTGAAAATCTTCTCATATTTTTGTCCTAACACAGCTCCGATTGCATAATCACTTGCATCACGCATTAATTCAAAAGATTTATTCCAATCAGGTTCAACAATGACAGGTGCAGTGATTAACTTTTCTTTCAGAATATTGAACACATTCAGATAATCTTCATTAAATTCAAGTTTTACTTCTTTTTCCAATAAAAGGCAAGCAGTTTTAGCAATTTTAGAAAAATCCTTTATATATCTCCTATAAAATCCAGCATGACCCAGAAAACTTTATACATCAGTAAGAGTAGTAGGTGGTTGCAGTTCAGCAATAATTTTCACTTTTGCTTGATCAACTTCCATCCCTATTTGTGAAACTTTATGTCCTCGTACAATGCCTTCTGTGACCATAAATTGACATTTTTCCCAGTTTAGAACGAAATTTGTTTCTTCACATCTCTTCAAAACTTTTGTTATATTTTTCAAGCAAGATTCAAAAGAAGTTCCAAAAACTGAAAAATCATTCATAAATACTTCAATTCCTTTATCAATCAAATCACAAAATATTGACATCATACATCTTTGAAAAGTTGTAGGTGCATTGCATAAACTGAAAGACATTCTTCTAAAGGCAAATGTTCCATAAGGACTAGTAAATGTTGTCTTTTCTTGATCCTCAGGAGCAACAGGTAATTGATGATAACCAGAATATCCATCCAGAAAACAGAAATATGAGTGTCCAGCAAGTTTATCCAACATTTGATCCAAGAAAGCTAAAAGAAAATGATCCTTTCTAGTGGCGTTGTTTAATTTTTGATAGTCAATGCAAATTCGCCATCCAGTAACTTGTCTTGTTGGGATTAATTCATTTTTTTCATTAACAATGACAGTTACTCCTCCTTTCTATGGAACACAATGAATAGGACTTACACATTGGCTATCCTAAATAGGATAAATAATTCTAGCATCTAACCATTTCAAAATGTCTTTCTTGACAACCTCTTTCATAATGCATTTAATCTTCTTTGGGGTTCAATAGTGGGTTTACTATTTTCTTCCATTAAAATTCTATGCATAAAGATTGAAGGGCTTATTCATGTTATATCTGCAATAGTCCAACAAAAAGCTTTCTTATAATTCTTCATAACTCTAATTAATTTTTCTTCTTGATCTTTGCTTAATTCTAAAGATATAATTGCAGATAAAGTTAATAAATCTCTAAGAAATGCATACTTCAAATGTGCAAGTAACATCTTTAATTCCAGTTCAGGGGCTTTTTCAATTGAGGGTAAAAGTATATCATTTTTAGTTATCTCTAAAATTTCCCAGTTTTCATGAATATAATGAGTTTCTTCAGACAAATTTTCTTCATTTAATGACTCATCATATAACATAGATTCTTTATCTTTATCATCAAAAATGACCTTGCATTTTTCTTGGTAATGCTTTTCAATCATATAATCAAAAATATCCATTCGATATCATTTTTCTTTTTCAGGAAACCTCATTGATTTCATAACATTGAATGTTATCTCTTGATCATTAACTCTCAGCGTTAATTCTCCTTTTTGCACATCAATCATAGCTCGACCGGTTGCTAGAAAAGGTCTCCCTAAAATGATAGGTATTTCTTTATCTTCTTCCGTATCTAGAACAATAAAATCTACAGGGAAGATAAATTTTTCTACCTTAACAAGAACATCCTCTATAACTCCTTTAGGATAAGTGATCGATCAATTAGCTAACTGAAGAGTTACAGTGTTAGGAGAAATCTCTCCTAAATCTAACCTTCGAAAGATTGAAAATGGCACGAGATTAATACTAGCTCCTAAATCACATAAGGCTTTTCCACAGAATTTTTCTCCAATAGCACATGGTATAGTGAATCTTCCAAGATCTTTAAGTTTCTGAGGGAATTTCTTCTGAATTATTGCACTACATTCTTCACTTAATGCAATAATTTCAAAAGCTTCAAATTTTCTCTTCTTGCTTAAAATATCCTTCATAAATTTTGCATAGCTTGGCATTTGCTCCAAAGCTTCAGCAAAAGGAATGTTGATGGTAAGTTTCTTAAAAATTTCAAAGAACTTAGAAAATTGATGGTCAAGCTTCTGTTGTTTAAGTCTTTGAGGAAAAGGAGGTGGTGGTCTTTCAACTCCCACTTCAATAGGTACAGCAGTATGTTCTTTACTTGGAGAAAGGGTATCTTTAGGTTTTTCAATCTCTTCAACTTCTTTCTCTTTTTCAATCTCATTTCGTGTTTTCTCTTTTAATTCCTTTCCACTTCTGAGTTGTACAGCTTTTGCTTGTTCATGTTCTTTTCCAGATCCTTAGGATTAATTTCGACATTGCTAGGTAGTGTTCCTTGAGGTCTGTAATTAATGAAATTAGCGATTTGACCCATTTGATTCTCAATATTATGAATAGCAGTGTTTTGCTTTGTAGCTGATTGCTTAGTTGAAAGATCAATTTTTCTACAGACAACTTTTTCTGCTAATTGTTATAACCAGGAGGATAAGTTGGTCTATAGTTTAAATTTCCTTGATTGTTCCAATTTGGATTGGTTTGATGTCCATTACTCAAATTAAAAATAGGATGATTTTTTCAACCAGGATTATAATAATTAGAATAAGGGTTATTAGTTTTACTAGCCATAGCTTGTAAAGTTTTCATTGTTTGAGAATCATCAAAATTTGCAGAATTATCATTACTTACATGCTATATATTAATAACAAAATTATCTAATTCTTAGATATCGCAGCCACTTGTGAAGCTAAAATAGAAAAGGCGTCATTATCATGAATACTGGACATTCTTTTAGGATTAACCCTTTCAGAAGGCCATTGAAAATTATTATTAACCATTTCTTCAATTAAGGTGTAGGCTTCTTCAAATTTCTTAGTCATTAAAGAACCACTAGCAGCAACATTAATAATAGATCTAAGTGATCCAATAAGTCCATTATAAAAGGTTTGAATAATTAACCAATCAGGTAAAGCATGATGAGGACATTTTTTTAATAGTTCTTTAAATCTTTCCCAAGCTTCATAAATTATTTCTCCATCAAATTGCATAAATGAAGTAATATCATTTCTCAATTTAGTAGTTTTAGAAGGAGGAAAATATTTAGCAAGAAATTTTTGTGTCATATCTGCCCATGTTTTAATAGAACAAGTTGCTAATGAATTAAGCCACATCTTTGCTTTATCTTTTAAGAAAAAAGGAAAGAGTCTAAGCCTAATAGCATCGTCGTAAACAATATTATATTTAAAGGTAGCACAAAGTTCTAAAAAACTAGTAAGGTGTAAATTTGGATCCTCATTAGGTGTTCCTCCAAATTGATTTCTTGAACCATTTGAATAATAGAAGGTTTAAGCTCAAAAGAATTAGCATCTACAACTGGAATTTGAATACTAACATGAAGTTCATCAGCTGTAGGGTTTGCATATTCCCTTACTGGTTTATAAACATTTTGTTCATTAACATCGATTGGATTTTGATTATTGTTATGTAAGTTAGCTATTTTTTATGTTCTAAAATTTGTTTTCCTTTTTTAATTCTTTTAATTATTCTTTATAATTCAGAATCAAAAGGTAGTAATCCTTTAGAACCAGAACTACGCATAAAAATTTAAAGAAAATATTTTTGTTTTATGCTTTTGTTTTTATGTTTTGCTTTTACTTTTATTTAATCTTATCCTTTCTTTTCACTTTTTATTTTATTCTATCCCCGACAACAGCGCCAGAAACTTGATGCGATGCGACTTTATATATGCTTTAAAATACAAGAATTTGATACCACTTTTTAGAATATTTAATTTCCAGCAAATGGCTTCAAAAACTTGATGTGCGAGGTTTACTTTTATTATTTTATATTTATATTTTATTTGTAAAAGTCACAATTTTAAACGGAAGTATACGTATTGTTCAAGTAATACAGGACTCCAGTGGAGTCATGGTTATCGATCTCATAGGGATGGTGAAATAAAAAGTAAGAGATATAAGTAATATTTTGAAATTTTTGAAAGCAATTTATATATACTCTTATATATATATATATATATTCAAATTTAATTAACTTGTAATTTTTACTAAAAGAAAGTAAGCAACAAGCAGGAAAGTAAAGTAAGCAGTAATTAAAATTTAAAGCAAGTATAAAAACGACTTTCTCCTTTTTCAACTAATCTAAGAATTATAGAATAATTATCTTTTGTAGGAAATTAAAATTATGGTATTGTGTCAAATATAAGCATTCCTATTCTTTACCATTTGGTCCAGGTGCAAAGAACATTAACTAATCTATAGTTAGGCTCAGGATGTTTTATATGTAGAATGGGTTAATCTAGGCTCACACTACTAGATGTCTAAGGGTGGCTATGGTCGGCTCTACCAGTGACCCATTACCTTTCTATAAACCAAATTATTAGAATTTAGTCTGTCACTCTAAAAACTAATTAATTTTACGCCCAATAAATAATATCTTCCTATTTATTCGCACTTCACCTTAAACAATCCGCGTATAGCCTGCGATTATCTAAGGATTCATGTGATATCTACTAGTTAAGAATTTATCTCCTGGATAGGTCTCAAAATTCTTCAACAGGTTTTAACAAATTAAATGACCAATTTAGAAAGTAAACTAAGATCAAGTATTAATATCATCACAATATTTTAAAATACTTTATATTTAATTCTCCTACGAAATTTAATTAATTTATATTCTTTTCATAGTTGAAAGGAGAAAGATAACAAACTACTCAGAACTCATTAAAATAACACAAGAAAACATATTTAAAAAAATTTGAACTAAAGTACAAATACTTATCTGAAGTGTTCCTTCACGAAATCCGCTGACTTCTCCTAACTCCAAAGCAATGATGAAAGACTCCAACAACAATAAACACTCAAAATAAACTGCTTAGATACAAAATAAAGTGGCACCCTAAGTATGAAAGAGACTAAATAAACTAGAGATGAGAGAGAAGATGCTAAAATGGGTATGTGTACTTAGAAGGGGGTTTTTGGTGCGATTTTCTCTATAAAATGGGCTCCTATTTATATAGCTCTGAATTTGACCAGGGGTTGCTTAAGGAACCTCTTCAAAATTCATCTAAATTCAATATATCTTCTAGAAGGTAACCGTCGCGCCTAGGCGCTGGACTCCGTGACCAAGTCTTTCGCACATCTTCACTTTGGGTCGCACCTCTTCGAGATCCAAACCATTTCCTTGTGTCAAAATACATTATATCACATGTCCTATATATTAGGAGTAACTTCCAATCTTTTAGAAGCTCCAATAATTGTTTAACACCGTCAAAAAAACTACCCAAAGTCATCAAAAAACTTAATAGTGTCTGTATCGAACTGGCGCTTAGGCGCCGGAATCTTGCGCCTAGGCGCCAAGCTATTTATTCCAAAATTTGCTCCATAATCTCCATTTTTGCTCATTTTTGCTCCTTTTTCCTTCTTTTTCTTTCTTGGACTCTTTTAATCATCTACGTCCAAAAACATGAAAATACCTTTCATTAAAGCATAATATCCTTAAGAATTAAATCATAAATAAGGCATAAAAATGGATATTTTTTTAGGTAGATCACCCCTCGCGGAGCTTGTCACTATCAGGTGCTAAAGTTTAAATTTGGGAACACAATGCTCGTTTGCACACCCCTCACAGAGCTTGTTATTCCTAGGTTTCAATACTTTCCATTAGCCTCATGAAATAGTTAGACAAACTTCAAGGAGCTTATCATTGTCGGGTGCTAACGTTTGAAGTGTGCATGAAGATCATTTACACACCCCTAGCAGAGCTTTTCTTTGTTGGGTACTGATGCATCCCATAGCCTTCTATAAGATATTTACATGGATTACTAAGTTTCTTAGCCATTTATAAAGCAAGTTTATCGAGCGTAACTGTGTAAGTTCCTCAGGTGAAATCGCATAAGTTCCTCGAGTGTAAAACCACTAGAGAGAGTACTATTCATGGTATTGACTATGTGAAATATCAAATTTTTAGATGCCATGAATGTAAAAAAGTCTCTTTATTACATTTGAGCTAAGATTAAAAAAAACTTATATAAACAGTTATGACAGTGCCCCTTCGACCAATAGGGATATCTCTAAGGGATGAATTTCTTTAGATCGTAACTACTTTAGCTTCGAGGGACATTGTTCCTTATGAATGACTTCAGTTTGTATTCTATGGGTATAGCTCTCTAATGGATGATGTAGCAGTCATTCTAGGTTTGATATAGCTTCTCAGTAGCTTATCCTCTTACGGCAGAATTGGCCTTTTTCAACGCCAAGACCCATGAGGCAAAATTTTCTTCACACATGTGCTTGTTGAATTATTTTGTTGTCATCTGATTAACCTCTTCTTGCTGGAGTGTTGAGTTGTCTCTATTTTCCTTGGTTAGATCTTGGGCTAGTTTGACACCTTTGTCATTTTCCTCAAGCTACTCTCCTAAGTCTTCCTCGTCGAAAGCTAAGGCGAGAGTACCATCAAGCTGTGGTTGTTGTATTTGACTGATAACATGACTTCCATTCCATGGGACAACATAAATGGGGTATATCTAGTCAACATAGATGGTGATATTCAGATTGCCCAGAGTACCAAAGGGATCAGCTCCGTCCACATGCCCTTGCCCCTTCCAGCCTTTCCTTAACAAATTTAAGATGATTTTGTTCGTGCCCTCCGACATTCGTTTATTCAAGTGTGATTTACGGAAGCGAACTTAAGGTTTATCAATTAATTCTTACAGAAGTCTCAAACTCTTGTATCAGTGAATTGGGTTCTATTATCTGTGATAATGATGAGAGGTAACTCGTATCGACAAATTAAGTCGATCCAGATGGATGGTCCGGATGATTTTTTAGACTACTTCTGTCATTGTGTGCCAGGGGTTTCTCCTCTACCCACTTGGAGAAATACACGATGGCCTCCAGTAGAAACTTCTTATGTCCTTTTGAAGTAGGGGAGGGTCCCAAAATGTCAAGGTCCCACATGGTGAACAACCAAAGACTAACGATTAGATGAAGTTTTTGGGAGAAAAGATGGTGCAAAGGTCCGTACTTTTGACTTTGTGTGCATCTTTAAGAATATGCTTCAAAACTCTTGAGTAATATTGGCTAGAATTAGCCTTGTCGTTGAATTTTGTGAGCTAGCATCTTTCCTCCAGAATGACTCCAGCATTCCCTTTCATGAACTTCTCGGAGTTTGTCTTTAACCTCTTCCTCCCAATACATTTTAAGTATAAGGATGTGTTCATCTTCCCAAAGATTTTTCCTTTGATTATCAAGTATTGAGTGACCATGTACTTTAATCTTCTCCAACCATTGAATTCTCTGATTTCCCTCTTACTTTAATCATTCAACTTTTCTTGTCCTCCTGATGTATTTCCATTGTCAGCGGCTCTTCACTTGAAGGTCACTCAAGTCTTTTTGGTAGCCCTTCTCCTAGATGGAGGCTTCGTGATAAGAGGTTGACGAGTTAATTTTCCTCCATTCGGTCATGTTCGATTCTGAAGCTAGAAAAGCAATCGATCTTCGTCTTCACCTTCCCTTGGCACTTCACCATAGTTTTGTCCTTGGCTTCAAATTACCCATTTATTTGGTTCATTATGAGTTACGAATCTGCCTTCACCATATGTAGAGAACTTCCATCTCCAAGGCTAAGAGAATCCCTATAATCACTTATACTTTTCATGGTTGTTGGTCAATGAAAAATTTACCTTGATTGAGATGTAGATATTTTCCCCTGCGGGGCTGCATAGGAAAAATCGAGGTCCAACGCTAGATTAGTTGGATGCCCGATCGGTAAATAAAGTCCAAGTTAATCTGTTGATCAGTAGATCCTCATTCGCCCCACCTGGTTTACATAAATCTGCCAAGAAATTTGTTACCACTTGCACTTTTATCACCGTAATATAGGAGATATCAAACTCGTTGAGTTATGAAGCCCATTCGAGTAGTTGACTGGAATGCTTTGGCCTGGTAAGAATAACTATTCGTAGGTTATCCGTGATAAATTGTATGAGGTGTAGCTATATATACAGTCGGAGCCTTCGTGTTGAGGTGACCAAGACAAAGGTTAGTTTCCCTATTATGGGGTATCGGAGTTTAGTGCCCATGAGAACTCGGCTGTTGTAGTACATTAGATGTAGTTTTCTAAACTCTTCTCTAACTAAGACCGAACTGATGTCATCGAGGCTGTCCACGAGGTAATGATGAAGCTATTCTTTCAGCTTCGAGCTTTAAAGATGAGAAGGAGATACGAGGAACTGTTTGAGGTTCCTGAAGTCTTCTTTGCATTTTGGCGTCCAATCGAAGCATTTGTCTCCCTTGAGTAATTTAAAAATTGGGTGGCACCTATCACCAGACTTGGAGATGAACGCGCTCAATCCTTCAATATGACCAATTAGCTTTTGGATCTTTTTCGTGTTTTTAGGTGGAGGCATATCGAAGAGTGTCTAGATCTTTTCTAGGTTGGCCTTTATGCCTTCAGGGGTTATTAAGTACCCTAGAAATTTTTCATTCGTCTCCTTAGGAGCCTTTAGTGAGTTGAATTTCATGTTAAACTTTTTAAGTGTTACGAAGGTTTGTTTTAAGTCTTCAATGTGCTATTCGGCTATCTGACTCGTAACCAATACATCATCGACATGTACCTCAATGTTCCTTCCTTTTTTATTCAGAAAGATTACATCCATGAAGAGTTAGCAACTTGCCCAGACATTTTTAAGCTGAAAGGGCACTGCATTATAACAAAAAAGTCACTAACAATTAATAAATATGGTTTTCTCTACATCAGTTACGTGCATCTTGATTAGATGGAATATGATATCAAGGAACTCATGACTGAGTGGCCTACTGCCGAATCTACAAGTGCATTGATATTCGATAGGGGTAAGATTTTTTGGACAAGCAACATTCAGGTTGGTGAAGTCACGCACATTCTTAACTTTTTGTTGGTCTTCCGGACCATTACCATGTTTGAGACCCAGGTGGGGTATTGTACTTCCCGAAGATATCTGGCCTCCTCCAACTTTCACACTTCTTTGCTGATGGCTTCTACCAATGTCATGGTCAAACTTTTGATCATTTACTTCATGGGTTGAACCGATGGATCAACATTCTACCAGTGGCATGCGACAACGAATGGAACGTCTGACAACTCAGTGGTTGTCCATGCAAAAACATCTTGGTTTCACGAGGGGTTTGAACTACTAACTCCCTGTAACCTGCAGCAAAAGCTTAGCTAATCAGAAGACATCTGTCTATTTCTCCTTTAATTGCCAGAACCTCGTGGCTTTTCTGGTCTCGAGACCACCTTCCCTTGCATTTTGGATATCAAGGAAATTGTTCTCTACGTTTCTTATTTCTGCAAGTAGCAGACCCGAGACTGCCACAGGCCCCCCTGAACTGTAATGATCTCTCCATCTCTAGGAAACTTGACAGTGGCGTCGTAAGTAGATACTACCACTCTGAAATTGCTTAGAGATCGACCGAATATAGTGTTGTAAGTTGGAGGCAAATCCACCGCAAGAAAATCTTCAGTAAGAGTAAATCATTTCTCGTTTTACCCCCAACTTACGGGGAACCCGGTCATTTCTAGTGCTTATTTCCTCTCACCCAAAAATTAATACAGCAGACTGGCCAGTGTGTTCACTCGATTGACGGTGAGATTCAGCTTGTTAAAAACCTATTTGAATATCACATTTACAAAACTACATGTATCAATGAGAATAATCCCTACATGGTAATTGTTTATTATTTTTGTTATTATAATCAAATCATTATATGGATTTCCCTTTGGGTAAGACCCTCCTCTGTGAAAAAGATAAGCATATGGATGTTGGGCTTCAGTGTAAAGGTGAAGACATAGAGTTCCCCTATTTGTTGCCTTTTCTGGCATGCCTTTCTGAGCGGCTGGTTTCCTCCGAAGGTTGCAATAACTTAACCCACAATGTAAATGGTATTGGTGCGGTTGGGGCCATCGATCGCTTCTCCCGTGGGAGCCTTGCCTTGCCTTGCCTTTAGGTTGAGCTCCAAGGGTGACGAATTCTTTCAGCTTTCCCTCCTTTATCATCTCCTCGATCAGGATTTGCAGGTGCCTGCACTCCTTTGTTTCATGTTTGTGATCTTTGTGGTACTTACAATACTTCCTATTATCCTGAAGGATAGCTCTAGCGCTCATCTGTGTCTCCTTCTTGAAGAATTCCTTATCTTGGATGTCGTCCACTACCTTTGTCATAGATACTCTGAGTGGGGTTTTGTGATTATACCATGGTTTTTCTCTGTTGTAAGACGATCAGTTGTTCTAGGCCTTGGGTTGTCTCTTCTATTTCTCTCAGCGCTAGGTGGAGTGATGGTCATGACAACCTACTTAGCGAGGGTGGTTTCATGGTTATGCATCTTGCATGGGTTGTCTTCGGCTGTCTTGTGGTAGACCTTTCTGGTGTCTAAGTTCTGCGAACTTGGGGGCGTTCTCATAAGTGAAAATGTATTTGTTGGCCATCTTCTATAGCTCTGCCAAGCTTTATGGTTATGTGACTTCAAGGTTGAAGCAGAACCTCTCTGACCCTACTCCTCGTGCTATTATGACCTGAGCCATCTCTGGCTGCAAGTCCCTAAGATCTAACATCTTGATTTGAAAACACGTGATAAACGATTGTAAGCTTTTGTCAGCCCCCTGCTTTAGCTGCCACAAGGATCAAACTCTTTCATTGGGTCAACTAGCAAATTGCGATCAGAAGAGTATTCTGAACTCCGCGAAACAAGTGATTACTCATGCATGCAATTCATTGAACCACCTTCGTGCAGTCGATCTCAGCGTTGTGAAGAAAAACTTACACTTGAGAGCTGCAGAAATTTTTAACAGACATATGGACGACTCAAAAAACGCGAGAAGGTTTTTGGGATATGATCGTCCTTTATACATCTCCAACACTGGCATTTTGAACTTCTCTGGGATTGAACTCCAGAGACCAGTAGAGAGGATGCATTCTCTATCTGCATTTGTACCTTGATCTGCATCGGTCGGTTCCACTCTTCCATGGGGATAGAACTGACGTTGTCGTGGTTTAAATCGTCATCGGATTTTTCCTGCAGGTGGATCCCTCTTCTTCTGTTGTTGGCTACTTGTTCCCCTTAAGGAAGTGGGGGGTGCTGGCTCTCCTGCTGGAACTAGGACTGCTACTAGGGCAGCAACTGTCCTGAGGACTTATGTGAATTATCCCAACATCTGCTTGGTGATCTTGGTTCTCAAGTCTTGTAGACCTTGTTGAGCAATTTTTTCCATGAACTGTCGGATGCATACTACCACTCCTTCATTCCTCAGGCTAGAACCTCCTTGTAGTTGTTTGCTCCTTTTTTGTTGATGGTATATTTCCATGCTCACCACACCTTAAAGGATGTTAGATCCAAAAATTTATGGGAAACACACTTAAAGAATGGAGTGTTCTACCAGGTAGTGATTGAGAGAGAGCGAGAGAGAGGGAGAGGGAGAGAGAGAGAGAGTAGAGAAAGAAAAGGTGTGTCTTATTTATAACATGGACTCTTATTTATAAGCATAGGTCCTAATGTTACAAAAGTACGTATTAACCTCCTAAATATTAGCATTTCAAGGGGACTTTTGGTAATTACAATGTTATTTTCATGTCTATACTCTTTTCTTTTTTTTCTTTTCTTTTTTTCTTTTTTTTTTTTTTTTTGCATTTGCATTTGTATTTCTAAGGTCTAAATTTTGATATTTATATTGATGCGCGGATCTTGGGCACCCCTTCTCCAAAATATCTCTCATCTGAGAGTCGTGAGGCTACTTTGAGATGGGCTTTGGTAGATCGAAATGCAAACAAACAGGAAACTGCGGTAAGGTAGGGCATGAACCTGCATGTTGGGACATGATGAGGAATGGGAGATCTAGTTTTGTGGGAGAATTGCATACATACCATTCAATTCTTATGTATTTACATATCTAACACACAAAATTCAATACATATATGTGTGTGCTGCATTATCATGTGTGTGCATGAAATGTACACTTCACATTTTATATATATATATATATATATATATATATATATATATATATATATATATATATATATTAGTATGATATGAAGATATAAAGTAAACTTTAGGCATTAGATATGTAAATACATATGAATTGATCAGTACGCATATAATCCCTTATCTTTTGAAAAACTTAGCACACTTCATATGTATTTATATATCTCACGTCTGGCACTCTGCTGTTTTAAACTGTCAATACCATTCTAAGTCTAATTTTAAAATAATTGTTCTTAAAATTAATTGATAATTTATACACAATACATAAAGTATATTGAAATTTATTAAAAATTCATCCAAATCAAACTTTATCGAAAATATCTGACCAATTTTTTTCCATTTGATTTCTGAGCAATAATGACCTTATTTTAACTTTGATAAAGACAAATGTCTCCAGACTTTGTTTACACGTTCCCAACGTCATAGATTCCGCCATGTATTTATATTTCATTGGCGCAGGAGCATTATTATGCTTTAGCAAAACGCGCCTAATGCCCCATTCGCACTTATCCGCATGGACGGGGGTTGGGATGCCATATGGCGTTGGATGGCGCGTGGTTGTAGCAGTGGCTTTCGCACGGCTCTTCAGATTCCACCGCAGCACGCACCCCTTCGCAGAACATCTTTGTCATGGCCACACGTGGGATGTGGAAGAACAATTATAGTGGGTGGTTGCCTTTTTAAAATATCTTGGGACGATATTAAAACAATATGGATAGAAAACTGTCAAATGCGTCATTGCTTTTCTTTTATTTTTTTAAGTTTTGTGCTTGTGTGCGTATTTTGACATTGCCTAGAAATGCGTGGATTGCTTTTATTAATCAGTAATCAGTAAATTTTCGATATGTTTTATAAATCTTGTGGTGTAACATGAATTTTGATGTACTTTCAAAATAAAAAATATTTTAATTTAAATTAAAAGTTATTTTGGATTTCATTTTTAGTAAATTTGAGATCAAACTAACCGACTCGATGAGATGAACCAAATGATATCGAGATTAATTGAATCCTACTCGAATTCAAACTGGCTTAAACCAAAGTAAGCTTTAAGTAAACAATTGAATGATTAAATGAATTCAAAATCTAATAAATTTATAGTCGAATCGAGCAGCTTGATGAGAAGAATCTAAATAACCTAAGTAGCACACCATTCTGATATCATTAAGGCACTTAAGTGTCCATAAAAACACTGTCTGATCAGAAGAATCACACTGGGGCGTCTGATGGAGTGGTTTTGATTCATGACTTATTTACAGGGGATGTCACTCTCAAACTATATTTAGAGCCATAATTCGTTAAAAAAAATGACCAAGAACTAGAGGGAGACCTGAACATGGAGGACGAGTGGAATACGAGAACTAGTGGAATGCGAGAACTGTTTTGGATTTAATGACTCAACGATTACTCCCATAGTTGTCAACCACCTCGACCACCACTTACCAGTCGCTGTAAACCATCTTCAACCACCCCTACTTTTCATCATTACTGGACCCAGTGAAGTAATAATGTACACATGCAAAGTAACGACATACATTGCAACAAAGTCCCGGGTGAGTTAACATACATTGCAGAGTAACGAAGTACATTATAGAGAAGTGCAATGTCTCAAATATTGTGTGACAACCTATCTTAAAGATGGTTTATCAAAGTTTCGACGATCACTCCAGGTAGCAACTACTTTTGACCATTGTACAATGAACCCTTCTGCGTACGGACATGTACTTGGAAGGACTTTGTAACTCCCTCTCGTCTGTGGAACAAGAGTTATACTTGTACTCACAAACATTTAGTGGACCATTATGATTGGGTCATGCCCCATTCTTTTTTTTCTTTTTGGATTTTCCATGTAGAAATTTCTATTGTTCTTATATGTTACTTCTATTATTTGTGTGTTTGTAAAGTTTCGTACAACACTAAGACACTAAATAATTACTCCATTATCACAAATCGCATATGCTATTTATAGCATTTTTGTGTGTGCAAAATTTTCATACAACACTAACACACCAAATAATAACTCTACTGTCATGAATCATTCGATACACAATATTTTATCAATGTCTGTGGGAAGCATAATCCCACCATCGAAGAACTTATAAAGCCTGTGGAGTGGCCAACAGATGCAATACTCGTAACAACGGTATAACATGTTCTAATACCCAAAACTCCAGAGGGCAATCACGGCAAAAGGGATGTCAGGTGTATGCTTCTTCCCTCCATGAAAGTCGTTTTCCTTCTGGAGAGAGTTCCTCAGGACCATTATTAAATTATATAATGTGCATAACGAAGGAGTCTCAACATGAGATTCTTTATCTTTTGTGTGAGGGTCAATAGGTGATGCCCGCACAACTAGACGAGGTCGACTTGTCGCAAGGTTAATAGCATGTAGAATCCCTCGCCTGTGAATACTCATACTGAGTCTCCTACCTATTATGATGGGATTCCTCCTTCGACTGTTCAAGCCATTGTTCTCTTTTATACAAAGAGTTCCACTCATTCATCCCTTATTGATAGGGTGATCAGTAACCCTCTGACGCTCATGAGAAACTTGGCTCAGTCATGCCTTACTACCGCTCCTAATTAAGTAATCCACGATGAGCTATGATGCATTATCCGAGAAGAGTTCCTTATGAGGGATAAAAATTGTTTATTTACTCTTTGTAATTTTCAAGATTCTTCACCCTTGGTCAAGTCAGTCCTCCAACAAGCTATCCCAATTGGTTTCAAGCTTTAGAACATCCACTTCTATGAAAAGGGGTACTTGACCCCTATGAGCATGTCCAACATTCCAAACCTTCATGCACTTCCAGTTGCCTCTCATGCACTTCTTTGTTAAGTATTTTCCACTAATCATAAGGGACAGGTTCGTAATTAGTTCTACTCTCTCCCAGAAGGTAATATTCTCACCTTCAATGTGCTCATAAGACTATTTCTGAAGTAGTCTATAGTAAATAGAATGGTCATCTAAGATTCGTCTATTCTTTCATCAATTTTTCAAAATGAGGGAGCATCACTCAAGGAGTAGTTTTAAAGATTTTTCATTGAATATCATCAGATTCCAGAGGAATATACTGAATTGTTGAGAGCAGTGTTTCTTAGATGGCCTGTCTAGGACCTTCTCATTTGTAGTGTGGATGTAAAATGTTTAGTTGAGATATAATAATGCCACACTTTAGACTTAACATTCAAAGCACCAACTAGGAAGTTACTCTTTATATTCTCTTATCCTCCACTTAGCTTGCCCATCAATATAAAGTTTAATAATTTTAGAAAGGCAAACTCAAATTTAACAAATTCGGAGTAAAAATTATTTAGGCGTCATGAAAATAAAAAATGAAATGCGAAAAAAATTACCATTTCTTATCTTCATGTTTTCTTAACTTTTTGTATAATTCCTTAACCATAGGAATCATCACCTACCCTGGTTTCGTAGCACAACCTTTCCCAACCTTTCGAAACTATGACACCCTCTAATCCCCCTCCTACCCAGGAATCACAAATCTGCTCTCTATAATCAAATATTTAGATACTAAGAATTCTTAAAAACGGGGGCAACTTCAAGGCTTATGAATTTCTTAGAATCAAAAGATGAGGGAGTTTTTCTTCCTTTTATTTTAGGATCCATTTCAAAAGTAAAAAAAAAATAAAAGAACATAGAAAGATTACGAGAGACAAGAGAAATCAAAATTTATGAGAGAAAATCTCCTTTAAATCACAAATAAAAAATTCAATCCCCTTAATTTTTCTAAGAATAGGAAATAAGATTAGGAAAATAAGAAGAATTTTTTTTACTTCTTACAAGTATTTGGGAGAAATTTACAATTCAGATGAACTATGAGAGAACTGAGAGAAAGAAGAATCCCCACCTTGTTTTTTAGAATGAAATATTTTGACTTGAGGTTTGTATGGAAGAAAATGGAGGTGATATACTCTAATCGATTTAATGTTATTTATAACATTAAGATTGGTGGTAAGTAAGCAATCAAGAGATAAGTAGCAATGGCCAGTGTTAGGTAGCCGGGTAAGTAGCAAATGAGATGTGGCTGAGTGACTAGGTAGTACAAGGAGGTACTTAGGGGCCCAAGAAGCTACACCTATGTGCTATGTTGGTGCCAAGGAACCCAAATGGTGGTGCCAATGTGCTTCTTTTAGGGTGGTGTTTATTTTTTTAAATGGTTGTGCAAAAATTTCAATCTTATTGTAAGAAGGGTGAAAGTGGCATATACATGCCCAATTTGGTGTTTAAATGCCCTATATGACGCATATACACTTAATTTGATGTATAGATGCCCAAGAAACACAAATTTACTACAATTAAATACCACAACCTAAACTCATAGCACACATACATATAATTTTATGTCGCAATCATCAAGAAAATCCTAGACTTTTCAAAGCGAAGCATACAAAAATAACACTTAGGTTGCCTCCCAAGAAGCACGTGCATTTATGTGATTAGCCAAACAATACAAGATCTTACTCTATGGCCTGACCCAAAGTCAATCTCTCTCTAAGGCTAAACCTATTACCTCCTAAATATAATTTTAGTCTCTATCTATTAACTTTAAACACTTTAGTAGTTTTTTTGTCCTTGATATCAACAACTTAAATTGGGTAATCCGTAACTAAAGTGAACAGATTAGACCATATGGTTTGTAGTTTTCCCGTAAAGAATTTTAATTTTTAATTATACAATAAAACCTTTTTCTCGGGTTCAAAACTTTTTTACAAGCTTCTAGTCATGTTATTTCTTCATTTGTTATTTATAAATCCTGAGTCTCTCATAAACCTTCAATCTAAAGACTTTAGTAATCTTTTTTTCTATTAATTATTTAAGCTTATGGTTAAATTTTAACTACTCAATACACCCTATGCTCTAGCTCCACTGGCAAGTGACATGCTTTTTCAAAAGTTAGCCTTTATGGGGATCTTCACAAAGGTGTCTTATAAGTTGTTTGTTAGGCATATAAAGCATCATCTAGCCTAAGAGGCCAATCCTTCCTAGTTGGGTTAACAATTTTTCTAATATTCTATTAATCTTCCTATTGGATATCTCTTCTAATCCACTAGTTTGAGGTTGGAAAGCATTAGCAATCTTATGCTTGATTCCAAATTTATCCAGTAATGGTCAAACTTTTATTGCAAAAATGGCATTCTCTATCACTAACTATAATCCTAGGTGATCCAAATATACTAAATATATTCTTATTTTTTCAAGTTCATTACAATATATGAATCCCATTTTTTAAAATATAACGCTTAAGTTTATTTTAAGACATAGCTTAGTGCTATCAAGAAGTAAATCTTACATAGTGAAAACACAAATAACCCCATAAAATCTATCCCTCAAACATCAAATATTTCAACCTCCAAAAAAAATAGTTCATCTTCTCTTTTAGATATATTGACATGCTGATACTTTGATAATTAATTTTATTTGCATTTATATATTTTAATTGACAAAATTACACTTTTGAGGATGATTTTTCTGTTGATTTTGTAGGTTGTAGCAAGAAATGGACATCAGGAATCACGCTGGAATAAGGAGGTATATGGAAATTGGCTCCAAGGCACCAGAACATGTTCAAAAGGAGTCACAAATTGGAGAGACTGGTGCTTATGCACCAGCCAGTGGGCACTTAGGCTTCGCGAAGCTAAGTGCTTAGGCACCATGATGGTGAGTGCTTATATTCTAGTTATGCATGTCAATGGTTTTTTGATAGAGTGAACGCAAGGAAGTTAGAAAGTGTACATGACACAGATGTTCTCCGAAATCTATCATCTAAAGTAGCTGCTATCTCTAAGAAGCTAGATTATCTAGGGATAAACCAGTCACAAGGACCACCAATAATAGAGGGGGATTCATTTGGACAATTAGTTCATCATAACACTTCATTTCTTGAGACCCCAAACTTTATCACCAAAAGGACGAATAACCCTTATTCTAATTTTTATAATCGTAGTTGGAATAATTTTAATTGGAAGAATAATCACGGAGCATGAAATAAAAAAATGAGATAATAATCAATCTATTCCATTTAGAAATTGGAACAATTAAGGTAGTACCATTTTGAGACCTTCTTACCCAACTAACTTTAATTCAAACCAACAATTTAAAGAAAAGTTGTCTTTAGAGAAATTTGTATTTCAGATGGGGAATCAACTACAAAGTCAAGGTGCAGCTATCAGCAACATAAAAAACCAATTGGGGCAAACAACTAACTTTCTTAGTAATTGACCCCAAGGAGCACTTCCTAGTAACACCGAGGTTAATCCAAAGGAGAAGAGTAATGAACATGTGAGATCTATTCAGTTGAGAAGTGGAAGAGAGTTGGAAGAAGTGAATAAAATAAAGCCAGAGAAGGTAGAAGAGAAACTTGAGCCTAAAAGATCCATAGTCGACTCTTCTAAAAATTCACAAAGACCAGGCACACCCATTAGGAATAACTTGGAAAGATAACCCCCATCATTTCCTTAGAGACTTCAAAAAAAAATGGATCAACAATTTTCTTAATTTTTGGAACTATTTTAGAAGTTGACAATCCATATTTTATTTATTGAGGCCTTGGAATGTATGTTTAGTTATGTGAAATTCATGTAAGATATTCTGAATAAGAACATAAAGTCTGGAGATTTCAAGACTATAGCACTTTGTAAGTAGAGAAAAGCTATTATTCAGAATAAGCTCCCTAAAAAACTTCAGGATCCTGGCAGCTTTACCATTCCCTGTACTATTGTGGAGAAATTCCTTAGGAAGGCTTTGTAAGACTTAGGTGCTAATATTAACCTCACATCATTGTCAATTTTTAAGAGATTAGAATTAAGAGAAGTGTCTCCTACCACTACGATCCTTCAGCTTGTTGATTGATCTATTACTTACCCTTAGGGGGGTTATAGAGGATTTCTTAGTTAATGTGGATATGTTTATCTTCCCTATTGATTTCTTTGTATTAGATATTGAGAAAGATAAAGAGATACACATCATCTTAGGAAGATCTTTCCTAGTTACTGCTAGGCTATGATTGATGTGCAGAAGGGAGAGTTGTCTATTTAATATATTAAAATCCATGAAATTCCCTTCAAATTTTAATGAGGATTGATGTTATAGGATGGATTTAGTGGACCAACGTTGTAGAAGCTAATTTCAAGAGTATTGTGAAGTTAGTCAGGTATAGAAAAGATTTATTAGGGATGTGTCGGCACATTTTTAGGTTGTGTGTTATTTTGAAAAGGGGGTCGCCTAACAGAAGTTGTCGGCGAATTTTTAATTTAATTTAAATAAATAATTTTGAAAAGTAGTATTTGATTTTGAAAATAATTTTAAATTTGAAGGTTTTAAGATATGAGATTAAACCGATCTCACATCCCAAATAGTTTATATAAACGAGCACCGCACCACTAACCGTGTATCTATCCCGAAGAATAGACACACCGCTCGACGATGGGGCTCGATTAAATAAACTAGAAGGTTTGTGACATCCGTTTGGTCCGCGAACCAATTTTATAAGCCGACAAATTCCCTGCTTAATATGAAAGCATTAAACAGGGTTTATATTACCAGGTTCTTTAAAATTCCCTATAAGGGCAAGCCACTATAGTTAATTACATCTTAAGTGACGGGAATCACCTAAGAAAACTCTCGATAATAATCAATAATTCTGCTCTCAAGAATTCCAAGGTTTAAGTTCTCAAAGGATTGAATTTTGGAGTTTCAATAGGGAATGGATCAAATTTGGAATATTTTATTTTGAGAATTCAAAGGAAGAAAAGTAGGAGAAATTACAGATTCGAAGTGAACTTCGGTAATCTCCCGACTATCCTATTGTTTGGTTTGGATTTAGGAAAGTCCTAATGTTTATTTAAATGTTTTGATCTTGCCAATTTTAATTAATTAGGACTTATATTTGCATGACGCAGTCATGCAGATAGCCTCGAAGATGTGAGGGTTTATGTCGTACCGAACGACTACCTCGGAATCCTAAGTCCGGTTAGGGCTTAATTTGCAATGCAAATGCCTAACAAAAGGTTGAGGATTTATGTTGCACTAGGCAAATTACCTCGAAGTCCTATGGCTTTGTTATTTAATTCTAGGAAAGTTTTGCTGAGGTAGATTCAAGTTTTGTCGACGACGATGGCCGTGCCGCCCACCATGCTCCGAGCTCCTTGTTGTTGCGAGAGGTTTAGTTTTAGAAGTCATAAATCGGGGGATGAGAAAAGTGTTTTGGTTTAGAGAAAATCTTAATTTCCAAGTGTTTTTTGTGTCTTAATTAAAACAAATCTTAAAGTTGATTATAACGACACCGGTTAAGATCCCACGGTTCCATCCTTCGGCATCATTATTTTTATCGGATTCACTTAGTCCGGATGAATTTGCTAAACTCAACTGAATGAGTTCCACACTTTCATTTAGACCGTGAGAAATCCCGTTAGCAACACGTAGGTTACATCATCCGAGGTATTCCCGATCATCCAACGGGACGTTTTAATTTAGTTGTAATTGTAGTTTTGTGTTACGTTTGTGATTAAATTTTGAGTTGTTTTATATTTTGAAATGTTGTGGCGGTGAATTTTATCTTGCAATGACTTTTAACTTAGTTTTGGTTTCGGTTTTAGGGACTATCCTAAAGGTGTGGGTTTTCATGCAACAGTTGTTTATCATGCAAGAAAAGTAAGTGCGATGCGATTAATAAAATTGCAATAATGTAAATTGCAAGAAAGTAAATTGCAATAAAATAAAAGCGTACCTGGAGGGTCTTCCCGTCATCCCAATCTGCACTTAAAACACAATTAGAATATTTAAGCAAGTTCCTAGGTAAAGCTAAGGAAAGGGTTATGGTTTTCTACCAAATTCCTAATCCTATAGCTTAGTCATTTCTATGACGTCTAGGTTCTTTGTGTTTTGGTTTGAAGACGATTTTCTTCATCGAAGAACAATTAAGTTCGATTGTTCTTATAAATATCCTATCATATTGAGGAAGTGCTTAAGAGGAATCTTAAACATCTTTTCAATATTTCTAGGATTGTTTTAAGTCCAAATGAATTTAATTATATAAATGAATCGATCGTCCGAGAATTCAAGTTTCGTTGTTATCTTACTCAGTGAACTAGGACATTTGAATATCCTATAAATGAAGTAACATTTCATTTAATGTTACGTTTAGGAGTTATAATAACCAAAGCTTTCGAGGGTAAATTGGTATTCAAATGATTTGATTTAAGTTAATGGGTTTAAATTTGGAATAGTGTTCGAGTTATTTTAGATTTATTTTGAATTCTTTATGTCTTTAGTGATGTTATATTTAATTCAACTTAATTTAATTTAATTTAATTTAATTGATTTTTAATTTAATTAATTCAATTTAATTCAATTTAGTTTGATTTGATGTTACATTAAATTAATTTGATTTGATTTAATTTTAATTTAATTTGATTTAATTTAATTTAATTTAATTTGATTTAATTTAATTTAATTTAATTTAATCTTTAATTTGACTTAACTTAATTTAATTTAATTTTATTTATTTAATTTTGATTTAATTTAATTCATTTAATTTAATTTAATTTAATTTTATTTATTTAATTTAATTTAATTTAATTTAAGTTATTTAATTTAATTTAATTTGTTTATTTAATTTAATTTAATTTGTTCTTTAATTTAATTTAATTTAATTCAACTTTTAATTTTAATTTAATTTAATTTAATTTAATTTAATTTACTTAATTTAATTTAATTTTTAATTTAAATTTTTTTTATTTTTAATTTTAATTGAAATTTTTAAAAGAGTTTAATAATTTAATTTTAGTTTAATGATTAAGTCTTTTAATGTTTTGAATTTGAGTTATCATTTTAATTAAGAATTGAATATTAATGAAATGATTAATTTAGGGAATTTTAAATTAAAGAATGAATCTCTTCCTAATAATATCCCTATTTTAATAATTCCAATTTTATTATTCTTCCCAAATTTAATCAATTATTTAATGAAGCATTATTTCAATTATTTTAAATTGTTTAATGGGTTTCTAGCCTTTAATTATTTAAATTTCAATCATCCAAATCAGATTAGGATCAAATATTTTACTTGTTAATTTTTTATTAAACCTAAAGTTTTAATTAAGGATTAAAATTTAATTACCATTTTACCCTTTAAACTTAATAATTTCATAACTCACTAAATCGAACTCAAATGAACTTGAAATTTTTATGTGACTTCACTCATATGTCAATAAAGACATGAGAGGAGAAAATGTGATTTTTCTGTATTTAATTTGTTTATATAATTATTTTTGGTAGAAAATAGAGATTTTCAAGGAAAATTTAATAACATGACCAAGGGAAAGTTTCTGTCCTTAAGAAAATTAGGGGACATTCCTAATGACCAGAGGACCACTTGGACCAATTTTGGTTATTTTTTGAATTATATTATTTTTATTATAATTATTTTAAGTTTTGGAGTATTAATTAATTTAAAAATAAAATAAATGTTGAAAAATGAATTTTATATTTTTCAAAAATCTCTCTGATATCAAGGAAATCCGAGAATCAAATTTTGTAATTTTCTGATTTTTCTATGATTTATTACAATTATTTTAGTGAAAATGCTAGAAAATACATTTTTTTTTTAATTTTAAAATTACCCTAGAGCTTTAAAATTTGATATCTCACTAAATAGACCTAAGAAAAATATGGGGTTTGTTCCTAAGTGATTAAAATTCAAAATGTGACATTTTGGTGAATTTTATTATTTTTGTGATTTTTATTATTTTTTAATTATTAAAATATTAAAATAATATTAAAAATCAACTTTTTTAGAAAATTGAAATTTTAATTTTCTTAAATTCCCCTGATATCAAAGAGGCTCCAAAACCAATTTGGTGAATTTTTAAAAAGTATTTTGAAAGTTATGAATTTTTAAAGTTTAAAATGACTAAGTGGCTTAATCAACCCAATTAATAGGGCTAATCAAGTCCAATTGACCTCAAATTTTTATGATGGGTTCCTCTGATCCTAAAGGTCAGTGGAGAATTGATTTCAAGTCAATTTGATGTATGGTTAGCTCTAATTAATTAGAGACCTATTTTGAGTGTTTAAGCCAATTAGGGTTGTTTTAAATGAACTAACTCAAAACCTATTTTTCCTAGGGTTCTCTAGTCATAAGGAACGTCACCAAATTTTTCTAGAATTTATTTCGCAACATGCTATTTATTGGAATTAAAATACTCAAAACAGCAACATGAATTTGAAAAATCAATAACTTTTCATAGGGATGGCCTCGACTTTGGAAAATTCAGGGAATGTTCCTAAATTCGGAGGCTTCAAAAGCCCTATGGTCTCATGCCATGGTGAATTGTATACATGCATGGAGAATTAAAAGTATGCGAGAGAGTAAATAAATTATAAAAAATAAAATACTTGATGAAATTAAATGATTTCTTTTCCACATTATTCTCCTCCGTTCACCTGAGCAAGAGGGTATTTTTATTTTATTTTTCCGATTTTTCTACACAAAGATATGAATTTTTGAAGTTTAGGGAATTAAATAAATAGAAAATACCCCTAATTTTCTATTTATCCACGCGGCGCCAACTCATCCTCGGCATCTCCGAACACACACGCATCGCGCTCCCATTCGACGCCGCCATCTGACTCAGCGCTTCCGGGGCCCGCTGTATCGCTCCGTCTTCTGGTCCGACGCGATCTGAGCCGTCTATCCGCGCGTGTATTGAATGGACGGCATCCGTTCATCGTCCCCAAGTGCCCTCACCCGAGAGCCGTCAACACTAAATCCCTAAGATCTCACTCGATACTCAATGGATTTTCATGTTCTTATGCTCTATGGATTCGTCTTGAAGAGACGAACACATCTATACGGTTATCATGCATTGAAATTAAAGCATTTGAAATGGAGAATCTCCGAAGCTCGGGATGAAGAATTAACTCATACCTTTGCTCGGAGAAGTGTGGCTTCGATCCGAGAGTTGTTGCACCTTCGATTGGATCCCGCAAGCTCCGGATGAAGTCTCACGGTGCAGTGAATTGTCTAGGTGTGATTTCGACCAAGCCCGATCATAAAGCTTGGAGGCTGGAGCAACCGGGTGGCCCTGGAGATGGGGCTTTTGCTGGTGGACACCTTCCCTTGGTCCAGTGAAGGTGTAGAACCAATCAATTTGGGGATTGGCTCACCTGTGGAGAAGTGTCCTGGTTTTGGGTGGAATTTCAACTCTGAAATTGAGCTCACAGAGAAGAAATGGCAAGGGGATCTCACTAGGGATCAAGTGCTCTGTGTATGGGGAGGAGTGTGGAACAATTTTGGCAGAGTTTCCTTAAGGTTTGTTTTCAGCACCCCTCATGGCCGAGAGGGGTGGTGTTTAAATAGGAGAGGGTGGAGGGCCTCCCAGGGAGAGTTAGGGCTTGGGATCGACTGCTCTTGCAAGAGAAGAACGGCTCCGATGGCACATCGGGGATGGGGCGGCTCGGCGGGTGAGAATTCCAAGTTGGGCTCACATGTGAGCTCTCGGCCATGGTGTTTTCCGGCGGCACGGTGGTGGCCGGCCGGGCATGGGTCACCCTCGAGGTCGGGTGGGTCGGGTGCAGGACTTGGTGCGAAGCAGTGGCAATTGCCATGTGTAAAGAGCTTGGATTGAAATGGAATGGGGGAAGACCATTTTGGGTTCAAATGAGTCAACCCATGGTTTTGGGCTAGGTTCACCACCCAAGGCCTGGTCTTGGGTCGAAAAAGATCACTTGGGTCGGCCAAGAGAGAATGGTGTGGTCTCCATCCATGATGAGGTGGCTAAGCATGGTTTAGTGTGTGACATGCTTAAGGTAAAAAGGGGTTAAGGAGGATTAGGAAAGGAGCCCCTCCTTTTGCCATTAATGGCTTGATCACATGTCAAGCCTTCCATGGCTTCATGTGGCTTGTCCATGGCTTGCATGGCTCACCTTGGCTTGGGAAAAGGTTTGGTCAATTTCATGAAAATGGATTTTAGGAATTTTTGGTAATTTAATGGAAATTTGTATGAAACTTGATTTGGAATAATTTGATGATGAATTTAGGACTTAGGTAATGGATTTAATTAAGTGGATGACAAATGGAGATGTCATGTGGGCTTTAGGGTAGATTTTGGGCTTTTGAATTTGAAGGAAGTGGGCTCTTAGGAAAGTTTAAGGGAAATGGGCTCTTTGATTTTAGGATGGGCATTTGGGTAAAGATTTTGTGAAGAACTTTGTCAAATAAATGTCATAATTGGTTTGGGGATGTTCTATGAAGGGCTTGGAGTCAATTTGGTGTGATTTGGAGTTGAATTGGTTTGAATTTGGGTTTATTTGGTAAGTGGGCCTATATGGGTCCAAGTGGGCCAAGTTGGGCTAATGTTGGGCTAGGGTTGAAACTGATGTAAAATCAATGTTGAGAAATGTTTATGGGAGTGTTTCAAAGAGGTTTTGGCTTTGGTTGGGCTTTGATTTTGGGGTTTGGGCTCATTTGGGTTAGGTTTGGGTTTAGGTCAAAAATGGGCCTTTTAGCTTTGGGTTGAATTTGAATGGGGTTTGGGTCTAAATTTTGGGCAAATCATGTTAGTGTTTTATTTGTGGGATTGTTAAGGAAGATTTAGAAAAGGTTTGGGGTTAATTGGAGTTGAATTGGGTGAGTTTGGGTTAGGTTTGGGTCATGGGTCCAAATTGGGCTTTAAGGCCAAAAGTGAAATTGGATCCAAATGTCAATAAAATTGGGTTTGGATTTGGTCTAGATTGGTATTGGGAATGTTGAATTGAAGTTTAGAATTGAATTGGACCAAAATTGGGGTCAATTGGGTAGGTTTGGTTTAACATTAGGTTCACTTTGGGTTAAAATGGGCCAAATTGGGGGTTTTGACAAAAGTAGGGTAAATTGACAAAATTGGCCCATGGTGTAGTTGGACAAAATGAAATTGAAAATATTTGGGATTTTTTGGAATTTTCTGGGAATTTTCTGAATTTTTGGAATTTTGGGTCAAGAGGGGTATTTTGGGTATTTGGAGGGTATTGGGAGGTATTTTTGGAATTTTTGGTATTTTTGGGTATGGGTGATCAATTTAAGTGATGTGGAAATGTTTGGGAATGATTTTGGAGAATTTTGGGTAATTTGGAAATTTTTGAGAAATTTGGGTAATTTCAAGGGTTCTGGGTAGGCTAAGCGGGTGTAGGGCCCCGGGGGTCAAAAATTGAAAATTTGGAAAATTGAAGATTGGGTGGATGTAAGTGGAATAAAATCATTTTGGTTGAGCCATGAAGCCATATCAGGCCCATATGAGCCATGAAGGGACTCATTTGAGGCATTCACTATGTTGTTCCTAACCCTCTTGGCCAGAGGGCTCACGGGTTAAGGACCATCCATGTGAATCACCTACATGAGTCGGGAGGTCAAGTTAGGTATGGGTGTGGTTTTAGGAGGTGTGTGGAAGTGTAGTGTGTAGGTGTAGTGTGTAAGTGTAGTGTGTGTGTAAGTCGGCCCTTCACTGGACCAGGGCCACCTGTAGGCGGTCCTAAGGCCGAATAGTCCTATAGGAACTCATCCTTTAAACTTCCACATTTGATTTCAACCCTCTAGGTGATTAGGGGTCTATAGTCGAGTTTGTGGAGTTTGCGGGGAGTTAAGAAGTGGTTCGAATTTCTAAAAGGTGGGTCCCGATTCTAGTCCTCTAAGATAGTCAAAGGAAAAGCCTAAGGCTAGATCCTAAGTACTAAAGAGAAGAAGAGAAGACCTCATCAAAAATGAGGTCAACAGGATGATATAATTGACTTAAAAGAATTAGTACAAAGATGTATAGGGAGAGGTTTGAGTTATTGGATACAAGTGGAAAGTTTAAGCCTTTAGTACCTTCCATTGAAAAACCATATAAATTAAAGCTAAAAATCCTTCCTAAATATAAGAAGTATGCTTATTTAGAGAATTTGTCTACTTTGCCTGTTATCATAACCTTGGAACTTAGTAATTTACAAGAGAAAAAATTGATGAGCGTTTTGAGAAGTTTTAAAAGAGCATTTGGATGAACCTTAGTACATATCAAAAGGATTAGTCCTTTAATATGCCCACATAAGATCCTTATGAAGGAAAATCATAAACCTAGGGTGGATCCTTAAAGAAGACTAAACCCTGTAATTAAAGAAGTTGTTGAAAAATAGATAGTGAAGTGGTTAGATGCAGGCATTATTTATCCCATTTCGGATAATGCTCGGTTTAGCCCTATCTAGTGTGTAACTATAATATAGAATGAATAGAAAGAACTAATACCTACTAGGCATGTCACTGGGATGTGAATATGCATTGATTATAGAAAATTAAATTCAGCCACTAGAAAAGACCATTTCTCCTTACCTCTTCTAGATCAGATGTTGGAAAGATTAGATGACAACCTAAAATTCTCATTGCTCTGAAAGATCAAGATAATACCTCATTTACGAGACCTTATAAGACTTTTGTTTTTAGAAGGATTCCCTTTAGACTATGTAATGTGCCTGTGACTTTTCAGTGTTGCGTGATGTCTATTTTTTGTGACTTGATTGAGAAAGGGATTCGACTATTTATGGATGATTTCCCTATTTTTGGCCCTTCATTTAATTCTAGTTTAGATCATCTGGCCAGAGTTCTAAAAAGATGTGAAGAAACCAAGTTAGTTATGAATTGTGAAAAATGTCAATTTATGGTTTTAGAGCGAATTGCTTTGGGGCATAAAATTTCTGAGAGGGGTATACAAATAGATCTAGTATAAATATGGGTCATTGAGAAAATTCCTCACCCACTTCTAGGAGAGGAGTTAGGATTTTTCTGGACCATGATGAGTTCTATTGGTGATATATTCAGGAACATTCAAAAATTGCCAAACCATTATTACAATTATTATAAAAAGATGTCATGTTTAATTTTAAGCAAGATTACCTAACCACATTTAATACATTGAAGGAAAAATTAGTCACTACATTTATTATTGTTTTACCTGATTGGGAGTGTTCATTCAATTTATTGTGTGATACTAGTGATTATTCCATAGGGGTAGTATTAGGCCAAAGGTGTGATAGGATGTCTAGGGTGATATATTATGCCATTAAGACCCTTAATGAGGCTCAAATTAATTGCACTATCACTGAGAAGGAGCTTCTGGCTATAGAGTATGCATTTGACAAATTTGGTCATTTTGATTGGGTCTAAGTGTTTTTCTTTTACCAAAAATTCATCCATTCGATATCTAATGTCTAAAAATAACGTAATAACATGATTGACTAGGTGGGTCCTATTTTTGCAGAAATTCAAAAATGAAGCGGTGGATGGAAAAGGGTCTGAAAATTAAATAGCTGATCATTTATCTGGGCTTGACCAAGAGAATTTTTATTCCTTAGATGAAGATATTAATGAAAATTTTTCTAATGAGTAGATCCTTTTTGTTTATAATTGGAATACTTTGTGATATGTTAGCATAGTGAACTTTATAGTTTGTGATATATTATCGTATGATCAGTCGTATAATCCGAGAAAAATTTATTCATGATGCAAGATAATATTTTTGGGATTACCCATTTATTTATAAGAAATATAAAGACCAGGCGATTAGAAGATGTTCACCCATAAAAAATACCCAAGATGTTATTAAAAAATTCCATGATTCTGAATTTAGAGGGAAGTTTAGGGTTTATAGAACTGCTGCTAAGATATTATAGTCAAGATTTCATTGGCCTACTCTACTTAGGGATGCAAATTAATATATTAAAATATGTGATAGATGTTAAGGAGTAGGCTAATTCTAAGAGAGATGAAATGCCATTGAACCTTACTTTGGAGATTGAAATTTTTTATTTTTGAGGTTTAGATTTCATGGACCCTTTATGCCTTCATTATGAAACTTAATTGTGGATTATGTCTCAAATTGGATAAAGGCGGTGGCTTTACCCAATTGCGAGGTTTAGAATGTGTCAAAGTTTTTTAAGAAAAATATATTTTGTAGATATGGTTTTCCTAGGGTAATAATAAGTGATGACGGGAGCCACATTAGAAATAAAAAAATTGAGACATTGGTTGGAAAATATGGAACTAATCATAAGAATATCCACAGTGTATCACCCTCAGACAAGTGGATTAGTTAAAGTATCAGATAGGGTGATAAAGAGAATTTTAGAAAATACTATTAGCCTAGTAGAAAAGATTTGGCCTTAATACATCATGATTCTTTATGGGCTTATAGAACTATGTATAAAACACCCATATATGTGTCTCCATATAGGCTTATACTTGGTTAAATGGGAAATTTTCCCGTTGAATTGGAATATAATACATTTTGGGCTATAAAAGAGTTTAATTATAATATTAAGGATGCTGGCGAAATATGTTTGCTACAGATTAATGACCTTGATTAGATTAGAGAGGAGTTATATGAAAATGCCAAGACATATAAGAAAAAGATGAAGAAATAGCATGCTCAAAAGATTCTTAGAAAGAATTGTGAGCATAGACAAGAGGTTTTATTACATAATACTAGATTAAACTTATTTTTGGAGAAACTTAAATCTTGGTGGTCCAGACCATTAATGGTAGTGAATGTTTACCCTTTTGATGCTGTAAATATTGTTGATCAAAATAATGACAAAGTATTTAAAGTCAGTAGATAAAGGCTTAAATTATTCTTAGGTGGAGATAGACCTAGACTTAAGGAGGTAATGAATTTGGGTCAACCTAATTAGAATATTTGGAATTTAAAAGATGAAGACGTTAAATTGAATGCTTCTTGGGAGGCAACCTAGTTTTATTTGTGTTATTGTTGTATTATATGTTTATTTTATTGTAAATGTGATTGTGTGATTTGATTTGATTAAGTACGTGTGATTTGGGAGATTTTTTAGGTAACTCCATTGAATTGAGCTAAAGTGAGTTGGAAGCCTAGGCGCCATAATCGCAGTGTTGGACTACGTGTCATGCAGGCACTTAGGGCTACTCTTTGGGCATTTAGATGCCACTTTCTCGGAAGGAAGTGCTTAGGCACTAGAATCGCGATGCTTAGGCATCATACCCCATAATTTATAGAACTATGTAGGCGCTTAGGCACCAGGATTCAGGCAACTAAACTTTTAGATTAGTGTAAAAATGAAATCAGTCACTCTTCAGCCCATTTCCTCCCAGTTTTCTCTCGTCTTCTTCTTCAACTGAAAGGTCATTTTAGGGTATACCAAATCTCTCAAATTTCTTGTGATCTACGGGATAAACTAGGGAGAACTAGATTCTCTAAGGTATATCATGCTCTCTTCACCTCATTCCTTCATTTTCGTTCGTGATTTTTGGGATCTCAAGCTACGATCATGAGTTGGATTCGTGATTTTTAAGTTTTTAACTTGAGATCTAGAATTAGCTTGTGATTTACTTATTCAAACCAGCATTCGATTCTATCATTCCTTGCTCTATTTATCAACTATTTGAAAGCCTCCTCTCATAATCGATGGCTCCAAAAACTATGGGTGTTAAGGCAAAATCTTCCATTCATAACAACAAATTTACTAAATGAGAAGTTGAAGAACATTATAATGATTTCCTGATATCAGAGAAACTTATTTCATAGAGAATTTTCTCTTGGAGGGGGAAGAAAGCATGATAGATAGGAGGGAGTGGGAGAATTTATGCTTCAATATAAGTGTTGCGTTCTAAATTTGTCGTACAAGAATTTTATTTGTATTTGTCTAAAGCTACCAATGATTATGCATATGTTAGAGGGAAGCAGGTAGATTTCTCTTCTTCTAGAAGCAATGTGCTTTATTCTTTGAGAGATTGCCCTGATAGTTTCTATTCTAACTTTTCTCCAGCCGACTCTAACGTAGCTGAAATCCTAAACTTCCTGACTGACTGTAGGGGATTGTGAAAGGTGAGGGATGACATAGAAATTAATTTTCCTTCCTTTGTTCTAAATATGGTGTCAAAGCTCGGCATTATTTCATTCTTACCAAGCTTTCCCCCTCAACAAATTTAAGTGAAGTTACAAGGGACAGTGATCTTTAATTTTTTGCATTCAAACATTAAAATCCATAGATGTCGAATCCCTAATCCACCATTCCATTCTTAGTATGAAGAAAGGGGGATCTAGTATTGATCTTGGTCACTCTTCAACTGTTTTCACCCTGTGTCATAACTTTGGTGTATCCTTTGAGAGTTACTAGGAGCAACTTCATCCCTTGAAGCCCATTTTGAAAACAAATATTGGGATTTATAGAAATCATGTGATATTTGTGCAAGGTAGAAGCTCTTCTCAACCTTCTTCTTCTTCTTTGAGACCTCGTCCTTGCAATTCAATGGCTTCTATAAAAATACGGTTAGAGAGGCTAGATTATGATAACTCTATTATGAAGTCATTGAGTTAAGATTTATCGGACCGAGTGTGCCCTTGGATTGACTGAACAAAACCCGATTCGATTAGGTTGCTAGTTTTCAAGCCGCTTAGTTGTAGATTCACATGCAAAATCCATGGATAGAAGATGAGAATCCGATTGAGTTTCCTAAATATTCTTCATATGTACCTATTGAGAACACTTGCTAGCTCATGAAAGAGGCTCCAGATGATGAAAAGGAAGAAGAAGGAGAATGAGAAGAAGATTATGATGATGATGGGGATCAGTGATCTGATTACTCCATGGATGCTTTTGTATTTGCCCTAATTTTAGCTATAGCTTGTTATTCTTGTTTTGTTGACTTGATTATGTTTAGTTACTATGATGTGTAGTACTGGGGGTTGGAATTCATTTTTGTGTATCTGTATCCTTTCGATATTATCTGATGTAGCTAATTGGACTCCTTTGTTAAGATTAAGATAATGTGTCGTTGTTTTCTCTTTACTTTAGTTATAATTCCTGTTGTATTCATGTTTTGAATTGTTGGCTTGAACAAGTGTTGAAGAGTACTGTTTTTTGTGAATTCTTATGTCTTTCATCATGTTTATCTTTTTGTAATTGCATAGGATAAAGTTTGGGAATTAGTGTTTGCTTTTTGTTGACAAAAAGAAAGTAGGAATGTCTTTGAGATAATAACAATCTTAAAAGAAGAGGAAACATAGTTAAATGTCATTTGGACATTATTTGAATTAAACTGAAATAGTGCACATCGATATTTAAAATTCAACAAATGATTGATTAGTTAACATATGTACTATTAAGAAGTTAGTTATTTGCTCGGTTGCACTTAAATGTTCATCTTTATAAGAATATAGTTTCCATCTAATTTTAATTTTATGTTATTAATTCAATATGTGTAAATCTTGAATAGAAAGGGAACATTGGAGTATTTTAATTTATGGAAATTGTAGTAGAATTCAAAAGTATTAAAAGTAATCCCAATGTAGTAATCCTTTAGCATGTGAATGAAAAAAAGAGACTGTGAAAGGGATTGATATATTCATCCTAACAAAAAAAAGTAAGAAAGAGCGGTAATAAATGAAACATATTAAGGAGAAGCTTCAGTAATAGCTTTAACAAAAATTAGTTCTGTTAGTATTTTATTTAAATTGAAAACTCCATAACTTTTTTTTAATCAGTTTATATATTATGAATTATCATCAGACCACCTAATGGAGGGATATATTCTTAAAATTTAACATCTAATTTGTATTTGCTAACATTTATTAATTCCCTCAAAATTAATATGAGATTATATAAAACTTGAAGAGTTTAAAGCTTCTTCAAGCACATGTGACAGAATATATCAATAGAGAAATTTTTTTCACTAACTATATATTTTTGGAAGATTGATCATAGGAAGTTTCTTATGAAAACCCACTCTTATTAGGCTCAACAAAATTAAAGATATAAGTTTTATTGTTACTTGGGGACTAGTAACTCTTAAGTTTGGGGAATTTTGACATATTGATAATTTGGCTATTAATTTTACTTGCATTTATATATTTTAATTGATGAAATTACACTTTTGAGGAAGGTTTTTGTGTTGATTTTGCAAGTTACAACATGGAATGGACATCAAGAATCACAATGGAACATGGAGCAAATTTTAGCTACTAGGCACCTAGAAGCCTCGATATTAGCCCCTAGGTGCCAGAACCTGCTCAAAAGAAGTCAGAAACCAAAGAGGCTAGCATTATGTGCTAGCCAATGGGAGCTTAGGCGCCTCGAAGGTTAGAACTTAAGTGCTAGTTATGCATGTCCAATCTGTGAGCTTGGCGCTTATGAGCCAGCTTGTGGCCGCTTAGATGCCCAAAATTGAATTAACAAGTTGAAAATATCTGAAATAAATATCATGGGAGAACATGGAAATGATGGGGGGAGATAATATTAAAATTGAGGAGATGACGTTGGGGGATTGGCTTTGGCTTCTGCTTCACTTCAGTTCTAGTTTTCCTTCTCCCTGGACAGTGAAGAAAATTTTGGCAGATCGTCAACAGCAGAAGATAGGAGGTGAGAGAGGTCCTGAGAGATAAGTTCTTGTATTCACTGGAATTTATGATGAAGAAGTGAATGATAAGTTCTTTTCAGTAGTTTGTAGTAATATATTATTTGTTATGGCCTTTGTATTTTGTTTCTCTTTCAATCAAATGAATGTGTTGTAGTGTACAAGCATGAGTAATGAGTAATCTTCCTATTTCTTTTTTGGGATGGGTAAGTAAGATGGATTGGAGTACAACTGATGTTTGTGTCTGAAAAAAAAATATTTTATGGAGATGATTAAATTTATGAATTGCATTTATACTTCATTTTGTTCATGTGATCTATTAACAATTCTTGTGAATTATAAGTCTTAGAAGAGACTATAATGGAACCAACTAAGTTAATCATGTTAGCCTATAAGAATAGGAGTATATTCTATAGGGTGATGCTAACATATAGGAAGAATGTTGTGATTGGGTTTGTAATCGGATTTATGGAAATAGAACTATGCTTAGCCAAACTTTTTTATGCCACTGAAAGGGGGTGAAGAAGATTCTTGCTCCTGTTTGTCACCATGGTATATATCTACATGCTTTTACATTGAAATGTCTTATTTGAACCATTTTCTGGGAGAATTTATAAGTACTTGAAACCTTCAACTTCTTTATCATTAATTTAAGTGTTCTTTTATAGGATTTAAATCAAACTAAATTTTTTGACTATGACTAACAGTTGCAAGCTAGAACCTTTCTTATTAGAATTTATCTCATTCCTTGTGGGATTTACAATTTGGACTCAGATAGCGGCATTACTGATATACCACATATACCTGTGTGATTTGCCTGTGCTTTGCAACATATGGTGCATGTTATATATCACCTCCTCCCTGTACCGATCACATTTCTTAATATAATTATGAAGATCTTTAAATAGGATTGGCCTGTGAAATTTTAATTTCAAAATCTTAGTTGTTGCTTTATATCCTCTGTAATGCGCCCAAAATTCGAAATCATGTCAAGCTCTATGAATCTCTTTCACTTCTTCTAATGAGACTCATCTCTTAATAGTTTGATCCCTACATTTCTAGAGTAATTATGAGTCATCTCAAATATAAAATATACCATAAAAAATAAATTTCTTACTTTGTTATACAACTAAGGATAAAGTTCATAATGTGAGCATACTTTGCTCAGTATTTGCAAGTTGTTCATTACGAAAGTTCTCATTAATTTATTTAGGAAGTTCAAACGAATTTTTGTATTCCAATCAACACAAATGGTATGATATCTAGTTTTTAGTGTTTTTCCTATCAACTAGCTCACTAATGAATTTATATAATAGAAGTATCTAATGAACGAATCAAAGTTTAACATTCTTCATAGTTATAGGATATTTAATCATAGAGTGGTCGATATGGACTTTAAAATTATTGCCTAAACTTTGCAATTGTGAATATTATAACAAGTAATTGATTCTCAAAGGTGGTAAAATTCACTCGTGCATCATTCAGAGTACTACTCACATAATATGTCACTTTAAAATTCTATCTCTACATTGTCCTAACACATCCTCCACAACATATTCACAAGCATCACACATATGCTCAAATGAATTCTTTCAGTCTAGTTTTATAATAACTAGTGCAATCACTAATTATTCTTTTAAATGTTCGAAGGTAGCTAGATTTTTCCTTAACCTTAAAAGGCACATCATTCTTCACATAAAGGCTTGGATATCTTAAATAAGTTCTGAATATATCTACTATAAAATTTTGCATGCCTAAGAAAGCTCCTATTTACTTTAGATGTAGGTGAAAGTTGTTTTTTCTTATAACATGAATTTTGACATGATCTACTTCCATCCTTTTCTCAAATAACTTTTGCCCAAGAACTATACTTTCACAAACCATAAATTGAAACTTTTCTCAATTAAGCATAAGATCAGTCTCTTCACACCTTTGCAAAAATCTTGCTGAGTGTTCAGAACAAATATCAATGGATACACTAAATACTAAGAGATCACACTAAATACTAAGAGATCATCCATAAAATCTTCTATCCTCTTTTCTATAAAATTTAACTGAAATTGTCATTATATATCTCTATAGTCTCATGGGTGAATCTTCCTAAAATTAAATGTTCTAGGAGAAGTACTAAATGACCATTCTTAGTGGATTTGTTAAATTGCTTATTTTTTATATATATTCTCCACTTGTTATATTCACACCTCCTTTCTTAGGAACAAAATGTATAGAGTTAAACCATGTACTATCTGAAAAAGGATAGATGATTCTTGCATCTAGCCACTTTAATATCTCCTTCTTCACCACTTCTTTCATAACATGGTTTAGCTTCTAATGGGGATCAGCTTTTGGGTGGTGATTTTCTTCCATCAAAATCAGATGCATTCAAGGTGAATTACATACACCATTTATATCAACTATAATACACACAAAAACTTTCCTAAAATTTCTCATTACTCTTTCATTTTGATTCTAGTATATCAACTAATTCAAATAAATTTATATTGGACAAAGTAGAAGATTCTCCTTAAATTGTATATCTTTGGTGTCTAGGAGGAACCTTAAGTTTTAATTCAGGCTCCTCAACTAAAGATGGTACTAAAAGTTGAGTAGTAGTTAAGGTGTCTAAAATTCAAACCTAGCCCTAAACACTACAATGATATCATCTAATAGTAGAGCAGATTCTTCCTTAGGATCCCTACTATCTTCCCCAATCAATAAATGCTCTATTGGATCAACCTCAAAAGTATCCTAAAATTGGCTTTTAATTAACTGATCCACCCTGTCTAACTTATAACATAATAAACACTAGAGTCTTGTGGGGATGTAATCATTTTTAGAGCAATAAATATAACAACTTGATTGTTAGCCCTCATAGTTAATTCTCCCTTTTGAGCATCAATTGCACATTTCCAGTAACTAATAAATATTCACCTAAGATTATGAAAATCCCCTTATTTTCCTCCATATCTAAGACTATAAAATCTATAATGAAGAAAAATTTATCCACCTTAACCAAGAAATCCTCTATAACCCCTCTCGGATAAGTCGAAGATTGATTAGTAAGTTGAAGGGTTACAGTGGTAGTTTGACTTCTCCTAATCATAATCTATTGAAAATTGATAAAGGAGTAAGGTTTAAACTACCTTGTAATTCACATAAGACATTCTCAAGGAAATTTTCTCCTATAGAGCAAAGGATGATAAAACTACTAGGGTCCTAATGTTCTTAAGAAGCTTTTTTGGAGAATATCATCACACTACTTGCTCAGAGCTATGGTCTCAAAAATAACTAGTTTTCTATTCTTGTTGAGAATTTATTTCATGAATTTGACATAATAAGGCATTTCCTATAAGTACTCAATGAATGGAATTTAATTTTGAGTTTCTTTAACACTTCTAAAATCCCAAAAATTGTTGATCAAGCTTTTATTTTTAAGACTCACTGGAAATGGTGTAGGTGCTCTTTTTAGTTCCTTTCCAGGTGCGTGTGACTTTCTTAAGTCTGCGGTAGGCTTGTCACCAAGTCTTTTGTGCTAAGGGTTAAATTCTTCCACACTAAAATCCTTTTTAGTCACTTCTTCCAAATCTTTTTCACTTCTTAATTTGATGGATTTTTTATATTCATTTACTTTGTCTTTTTGATTCACTTTACTATTACTACGTAGGGTTCCTAAGGTATGTTACTCATTGAGTTCAACATTTGTCCTAAGAGTTCACCATCTGAGAGTTCACAATCTGTCCTAAATTATATTCAATATTTGCTATTATTGAAGCTTAAATTTTTAATTGATTCCTCATTTGTAATACAATCTCTTCCAAAGAAAATTTATTTTTCTTAAATTGCATATTTCAGGTGAATCTTGGTAGGAAAGTCAGTCTAAGGATTTCATTGACCAAATTATTCCATTTACTTGTTGAATTAGATTGGTTCCTACACCTTGATTATTGTTATCTCGGTTTAAGTACAAGTAATTCTTCTAGCCTTGGTTGTACGTATTAGAATGCAGCTTATTAATCTATTGGGTATAACCATCATGAATTCTACAGGCATATCATTAAGATCAACTAGTTGTTCATAAATTTTTTTCTCTATTACTACTAATCCTAGAGTAGAATTTAACCTTAGATTATCTAACTTCCTATAGATACCAGCTATTAGAGAGGGTAAAATTACTAACACGTCTCTATCATGCTTGCTAGCTATCTTCTTATGGTTAACCCTATATGATGGCCATTAAAAATTATTTATCGCCATCTCCTCCATTAGTAAATAAACCTTCTTAAATGGCTTATACGTGAGCTATCCCTTAGCCGAAGCATCTATCATCAATCTCAGACATCTCAGTAGTCCTTTATAAAATTTTTAAATTATGAGCCAATTTGGTAAGCTGTGGTGAAGAAATTTCCTAAGTAGCTACTCAAATTTACCAAGCTTCATAGATTGATTCTCCATCTATATGTGAAAATAAGGTGATTCATTTCTAATATTTCCTATTTTGGACAATGGGAAACACTTTGCTAGGAATTTCAGCGCTAATTCATTCTAAGTGGTAATCATCTTAACCTTATCCCTAAGTGAGGAAGAAAGAAGTATTAAAGTCTAACAATGTCATTAGAAACACCATTATATCTAAATGCAACACACAGTTCAACAAAGCTAGCTAAGTGAAGGTTAGAGTCTTTTGTGAGTGATCCCCAAAATTAATTATTTTTCACCATATGAATAATGACAAGTTTGAGTTTGGAAGTATTGGCCTCAATAGTAGGGCTGATGATGCTTAAGTGAACATCTTCTACCGATGAGTTAGCAAATTTCCCAAGTGATATAAGCAAGACATTGGGTCTGAGTGCATTGTATTCATGTGATGTATGTTTATCAACTCTCTTAACTTATTTTTAAATCTTTTCAATTTTTATAAATTTTTAATGGTTTTTTCAAGTTTGGGGTCATAAAGTAGTAGTTCCAAAGTTCAAGTCCTACACATACGCAACTAGAATAATCTAGTGAAGTGGGCCTAAGCAAATAGAGTTATTAAGTCACAATCAAGAAACTTAGAGGAAAAAAAATAAGTAATATATATATATATATATATATATATATATATATATATATATATATATATATAACACAATTTTTACAATAATAAAAAAGCAGTAAAATAGGTGCACTACATTAGTAGTAAAACATGTAGCACACAAAACTTTTTTTGTTTTTTGGATTTTTTTAAGAGAGGAAATAACAAATAAATTATAGTAAGCACACAAAATTGTAATTTTCAAGTCCAAATACTAATGGTTTGACTAAAATTTTTCTAATATTGGATTTTCAATATTGTTCCCTAGCAACTATGCTAGAAACTTGAAACTGATCAAATATTGCGAAGCACAAATGAATCACACAAGTATGCATATCATCCAAGAAGTATATAGAATAGGGCCCACGTTTTGATCCTATGAGAAATGATCACACACTTAAAGTATGAATATTTTCTAGCCTATTATTTTTTAGTATAGCCTAAAGGTTCAATTGTTGGTGATTTTAGAACTCTTTAACTTAAATTTTGCAAATATTATTTTAAACATGAGAGATAAATATAATAAGTGAAATTATCTTCCCTGATTGATCCTAAAAACCTAGGGTTGACAAAGTGACCAAATAATTGGTGACTATTAGGAACAATTTTTTTTCCTTGGCCCTTCCCGGTGGGAATAAGAATGCTAAGAAAATTTATTTGTTTAGTTTTCTAAATCTGATGAAAACCTTAAGATGAATTATTTCCTTATAAGTTATTACTATACCAAGAGCAATATTCCTATTCGCCTAGTTAATAAGTTATAACCTATTATTTCACTAAGGATTCTCCTAATACTCAATGTTCTTAATAATTTTTAACAATTCAATTGGCTATACTGAATGGTAATGAAGATTTAATGAATGACACACCATAACAACATTATTCATACAAGTCACACACAACATCAAAATCCTAGAATTTCTACCCACCAAATCAGAGGAGAAAGAGGACTATTGACAATACATGTTTTGAAATAACAAGTTAAATATTTTTTTTAATCAAAACAAATAAATCAAATGATTTTGGAAGGAACAGCCAGAATGATCACGCCTTTAAATTACAATTCAATTTTCTCCACTCCTTCACCAATGTTCACTTTGTCTCTCAAATCATTCTCTCTAATAATCACTCACAGATATCTTTCAAATAATCCTATTCCACACTAAAATTTTGCTCTCTCAAGCTCACATAAATGAAATGTAGGGAATATGATTCCAAAAATGCTAGAGAAGCACACCCCCGCTCCACCACCCCTTCTGGCAAATTCATCTTTTGTAGCCCTAAGGACTCCCCATGGACAACAACCACCATAAATTCTATGTCAGCTCGTTGGCACCAGGATTTCACATTGGAGCATTAGATTTCTCATCCTTATGTAAGACAATGTTACACTGGTTTCATAAGGTGGTGGCATAGCAACATAGGAAGTGGAGCCCCAGTTTTATAAGGGGTACCTATGCACCCAATACCTAGTAGCAAAGTGCCAAGTTATGCTCACTTGGTTAGGCTCATGAGTGGTGCCTGGCCACCCACAAGGTGGCACCTAAGTGACACTAGAAGGAAAATAATCATTTTGGCTTATTGGCTCAATTAGACTCGTCTTTGACGCATCATCCTTGAATTTTGCTTTAACATCTGTTTATTCATCTTTAAAGCTTTCAAAAATATTTGTATCCTTAAATTGCATAAAAATGACTAAAACTTTAAATAGGAACAAATATTAGAAAAAAATGAAAGCAAATTAAGACAAATTATCACATATTTTCCACATATCAGCTAGCTATCCATTAAGGTATATTAAAGATCATCTAAGATTCAATAAAAATATCATTAGTATTGGAGTGAATCCTAATACCTAAGGAAAATTATAAGGAATATTTTATGAATCTTATTAACAAAAATATTGATAAGGAGTACATCATCTCTTACATTAGGGATGAATTAAAAGGTTGGGATGGAGTCCTCTAATAAAAACCCCTTAATAGCTTAGTGTCTACTTCGAAATTTTGGCAAGCGTTAGATATAATGTCTAAAATTACTATTTACATGACTCACTTTTATTCTATAAAATTTATGATAGTTTTGACGAACCATTCAAAATCCTTTGATTTGTAATGAAATATTAATAAAAAGTTTTACATGTTCTACAAATGTGTTAACAGCCCCCCTTAGGTGAAAGTAGAATTCAGTGTAAGCATAGTTTTTAAGGGTAGCAAAAAAGTCTTATTAGAAAATGTTATTAGATACTTATTGAGTGTCCATGATGGTCCAATATTAATTAATGTGCTCCAAGGGATTAAATGTACCCATCATAAAAATGTATACTTCGAAGCTTGAACCCCACCAGAATTGGGTGTTATTGGATTATTTTAGTGAAATTTTAAAACCCCTGAAATTTGGAACTAGAGGAAGAATGCTAATTATTATCCATAGGCATTCTCCTAGAACAAATGTTGCACTTTAGCACATTAGATATTTTGAGAGGCATTTGTAAGGGAAGTTTAATAATTCATGGAGAATTGTGGGCTAGTTGGGTGGCATGTGATAGATAGGTAGATTATTTTGTTCCAATAAGGTTGGCATTGTGTTACGGTGAAGGAGATACTTCAACTTGATGATAAGGGGAAGGAGGGACAATGGATATTCTTATGCTAATTAATGATGAAAAACATTTGAACCCGAGAGTGGAATATCCTTTAATGTTCATTTGGTGTTGGATATAAAACATCTCATAAGTTATGGTGTTAATAAATTTTATATTATGTTGTGATACAGGAGTAAACATGATGGCAAGGGGGTGGAAGCCAAATGGGTTTTCTTAAGCTAAAGGATGTGGAAAATAATTGATTATGAGATAGAAACATCCTTTTATGCTCTTCTATTGTTAGCTATCAAGTAGCTCATAAGAGTTAAAATGCTTCATTCTAAAACTCCATCCTGCAAACATTATCTTTTAAGGATAAACCTGATGAGAATTTGCAAGCAAAGTTATGCTTGTCTAGTAAGAAAGAGGTAGAGGCCTAATGTTCTTAGTTTAAAGATTGTTCTTTAAAATGATGATTTGGAGGAGGAAGTTACAATGTTATCAGTATTACACATGCCACCAACTATGTATTCATAGAACTTGCAATAACAAAACTACTTTTAATAATATCAAACGATTGCGTGTAAGCGATTTTGTGATTGTAGAGTGCACAATTATCACCTCAGCATAGTGTAAGATTCCACACACAAAAAGATAAAAGAGTTTCTTTAAAGATAAAAAAATTTATGTGAAAATTTTAAGATAAAAAAAGTCATGATGGGTTATTGGTTAGCCTCCTATGAGAGTATTGGAATTTTTGAGATTGTGAGGGGATGAGAGACATTCAGATGGTTATAGTTACATATATAGTGGTGGTTCAATGATGGATTGATGAAAATGACCAGATGGTGGAGGTCAAACAGTTGTCTGGTGATAGCAATCCAAAAACATTTGTTGTTGGTAGTGGACTTGACAATATTGGTAGTATAATGGAGGTATACTTGTAGTAGTTAGCGATGGAAATTTGATTCTAATGGTTAGGTTGTGGTGGTCCAATGGAGACAATCAGGTGGTTGCAGTCTGATCAGTCACTGATGGAGTTTTGTCGGTGGTGGTTAGATGAAGACAGTATAGTGATCGGCAACAATGATATTACAGTTTTGGTCATATAACTATGACCCAATGACATTAATTAGGTTGCAAAAATCCTGACGATGGCAATCATGTGACGATGATCTGATAATGGCAACATATTGGCGGTGATCTGACAGCTATGATTGAATCTATGGTAGTTTAATGACTGTGCTTTGGTAAGATTCTAAGATTTCTTATAATCCTAATGAAAAATGAAAATTCAATTTTAGCTCTCATTTTTTAAATGATTGGAGTAGTATTTGGGTGAATTTAACCAAATTCTCTAGACACTCCATTGGACGACTTAAAATGATTTCCTTTATCATATATTATTTTTGCACATTTGAGGGCATTAATGATGTCATAATTAAGTAATTTTGAGCTTGTTTGAACATACTTATTTAGGCGACATATAAGCATAAAAAAATTGAAAATCATTTGATCCTTTTATGAACTTTGTGATGTTTGGATTAGTACTTCAAGTACTTGATTTAGGCTATTAAAAGTGGGGTCAGATTACTACATCAAATTCATTTTATTGAGAAGTTCAATTATAGCTTTGACTAATCAGGAATATATTTTTGAAGATTTTCGACCAGATAATTGCGTAAAAAGTTTTGTATGATCAGAAAAGAAATTTATGTCTAAATTTCATTTATGTCTAATGTTGCACCCTATTCATGTCACATAAGTGAATCATCAACAATATAGATGAGGGGCAACATATTTTTTTACCCCCTCAATCATGGTGATCAAAATAAAGATAATTTTGATTGTTAGTTTAATAATTTTGTACATGCATAGACAACAACATTATTAAGAGGGACAGACTTTTCATCATTTTGCATAATTTAATGCATGATACATCACATATAGCATCATGTTGAAGTAGTTCTCATGTTTTTTATTGTGCTATGCGTTAATATCAAGGACCATGTTCATGTTCTGTTCTACAGTACCACCACATTTCTTGAAAGCAAATTAACTAATATATTTATTTGTTTTATATGTAGCGTCATCCACTTTGAATACTTTGTTCTTGTACTAAATCGAGCCATTCAAAGAGCAGTGCTATACAGATGGCAACTTCACATCACGCCCGTTGGCTACATGGGTGGGATTAAATAATTACACGTGGAGGTTCTCACGCAAAAATAAACAGGAATATAAGATTTTAAGTTAATAAAGTAATAATAATAATAATAACAAATAATTCTACATAAACTATAAGATTAATTTAAAAATAATTGATTGAGCCATTTTTTCTAATTCATATTATTATTATTATGTTTATTAATGTTTAGGGTTCAGTATTTATTTTTAATCCTAAAATATGAAGAAATTTCTTCTTAAAATTTCACAAGACCCGGAAAAAATTTTCTTCTAGAAATTTCACCCTATATTATTTCTATATTTAATCCATAATTATAAATGCAAATAGTGTAGTTATATTTTTATTTAAACTTTTTTGTTATACTATTTGTTAAATTGATCACATTAAGGGATAACACAAGTGTGAAATCTAAGTCATTGATGATCAAATTAGCTGAATTTCAATATAAAATATATCAAAATATTTCAGAAAAGTTTTGTATGTGTTTCTTCATCGGATCTCCAGTGGATCGGACGGCTTGGAGTAGAGCACATGTCATCATATAGAACTCTGGGAATAAACAATAATACATTGAGGATGACCGAGTGATAGTTGACAACCAACGACAGATTAATTCGTTGTGATGACCCTGTAAAAATCAAATACGTCGCACAACTCTTTGCATAGCGGAAGTCGGATGCATAGTCAAAATTGACACATATGTATCTATAGGTCATTGTCTTTAATGGTGTTGCCATCTTGTCCTGATCAATGGCATAGAGCCGAACATAAGGATTGAGGACATGAATCTTCTGATATTTAGTACCTCATCCTTGGCCATCTTTGAATGAATCAAAAAGGCTAGTAGCCATAAAATCCATTAGAGAGTAGCAGTGAGGACTTATGTCGCGAGTCGGAAATAATTAAGTGTTGTGGAGGAAGATGACAAAATGTTGGATAATGTGGAGACCCGGTCCACCACATGTTAATTAGCTTCCTAATTAATAGGGCTTACCTACCACTCACCTACTTTCCCACCTACCGCCCACCTACCACATCCCCACTACCTCCCACCTACCACTTTCCTTGATTCTATAAATAGCTTCTTTTGGCTATTAGATAGGTATAGCCAAGTTCTCCAACAGAGAAAGAGAGGAAGAGAGAAAAGAGAGGAAGGGAGAGAAGAAAATAGAGTTTTTTCTTATAAACGTCGAGGAGCTCGACAGTGTACTTCCTCGAAGAAATAAAATCCTCTGCAGCTCCGTGGACGTAGGCAAATTTGCCGAACCACATAAATCTGTGTGTCGCTCTGGTGTTTATTTTCTGCTTTCATTTTTCATTCCATTTTTACTTTATTATCATCGTTTTTCACAACAACTGGTATCAAAGCCCCGGTTCAAATCTGAGGAAGAACAATGACCGAAGATGAAGTAAAGGTTTCGGGGATCGAGAAGTTCGACGGCACAGATTTTGGTTACTAGAGGATGCAGATAGAGGACTACCTTTATGGGAAGAAACTCCATCTTCCATTTATGAGAAAGCAACCAGAGAAGATGGACGAGATCGAATGGAATCTGTTGGATTGACAGGTTCTGGGAGTTATTCGATTGACCCTGTCAAGATCTGTAGCACACAACGTCATCAAAGAGAGGACCACTGCGGATCTCATAGCAACTTTGTCAGGTATGTACGAAAAGTCGTCGGCAAATAACAAAGTGTATCTAATGAAAAAGTTATTCAATCTGAGGATGACGAAGGGTGCGTCCGTTGTACAACATCTGAATGACTTTAATATTATCACAAATTAATTGTCGTCTGTCGAAATTGAATTTGATGACGAGATACGAACACTGATAATATTGGCTTCATTACCAAATAGCTGGGAAGCTGTGAGGATGGCAATTAGCAACTCTACAGGTAAAACTAAGCTGAAATATGATGATATTTGTGATTTAATTTTGGCTGAGGAGGTGCGCAGGAAAGATTCTGGCGAGACTTCGTGTTCGATTTCGGCACTGAATGTTGATTCCAGAGGGAGATCACATGATAGGAACTCAAACAGATGAAGGTCAAAATCAAACCACAGAGGCAAGAGCAAGTCAAAGCCTGGTCAACAAACAACCTGGTGGAATTGTGGCAAAACTGGCCACATAAAGAAGAACTACAAAAATCCTAAATAAATGGAGAACATCAGTGCTAATGTTGTAACTGAAGAAGTTCAGGATGTGTTGTTGCTTGCAGTTCACAGCTCCGTTGACAACTGGATACTGGACTCAAGGGCTTCTTTCCATACATCTTCCCATGGAGAGTTAATGCAAAACTATGTTGCAAGTGATTTTGGGAAATTTTACCTGGTTGATGGAGAAACTTTGAATGTGGTGGGGATGAGAGATGTAGAAATTACACTCCCCAACAAAAATAAATAGATCTTACAAAAGGTCAGACATATTCCTGAGCTGAAAAAGAATTTAATTTTTGTTGGGCAGCTCGATGAAGGAGAATATTCAGTAGTGTTCTCATATAACACTTGGAAGGTCTCAAAAGGAGCATTGGTACTGACTTGGGGTAAGAAAACGAGTACACTGTATATGACTACTGGTTTAATTAACAGTGTTGATACTACAGTTGCAGAGAGCACAACAGACTTGTGGTATTGCAGACTTAGACTCATGAGTCCAAGAGGCATGAAAGAGCTTCAGTCCAGAGACAAGCTGCCAGAACTAATGTCAATTGATTTTGGTATGTGTGAAAATTTGCATTATGAGGAAGCAAAAGAAGGTCAGTTTCCTGAAAGATGACGGGATGCTAAAGGAAGGAAAAATAGAACTTGTATACACCGATGTGTGGGGACCTTCCCAGTGGCATCTCTTGGAGGTTCTTGCTACTACGTCGCATTCATAGATGATCACAGTAGAAATGTATGGGTTTATTTTTTGAAGCATAAATCTTATGTATTTATTGTGTTCAAAACTTGTAAGGCTATGGATGAGACAGAGATATATCTAAAATTGAAATATTTGAGGTCTGACAATGGTGGTGAGTACATCGATGGTGGGTTCAAGGAGTACTGTGCAGCTCAGGGTATCATAATGGAGAAGACCATTCCGGGGACACCACAACAAAATGAAGTTGCAGAGCGTATGAACAGGACCATCAATGAGCGTGTCAGGAGCATGAGGTTGCACGCCGGACTACCACCAGCTTTCTGGGCAGATGCGGTCAGCACTGCAGTCTACCTGATTAACAAAGGGTTATCTGTCCCATTAGACTGTGAATTACCTGAGGAGGTTTGGAGCGGCAAAGTGGTCAAATTTTCTCATCTTAAGACTTTTGGCTGTCTATCTTATGTTCTAATCAATCCTGATGCTCGTATCAAGCTTGAGGCTAAGTCAAATAAATGTAATTTCATTGGCTATGGAGACGAAGCATTTAGCTATCGTTTCTGGGGTAATCAGGATCGAAAGATTCTCAGAAACAGGAATGTTATCTTCAATGAGAAGATGATGTACAAAGACAAGACTAGTACAAATTATGAAGCAGCTCCTCAGGAATCAGAGTTCATGATGTTTGACGATCTACCAGAGGTCACAGTACATGACCAAAATGCTAATGACAAGGAGAGTGGATCCGAGGCACCCATTCCCATTATTTTGCAATCAGGTTCAGAGTCATTCACTACTTCAGCTAGCATTCGCGCAGGTCAGTCAGGAGCAGGTATTCTCCACAGCATTACCAACTTTGAACTACATCCTGCTAACAGATAGCAGAGAACCACAGAGCTATGAAGAAACCATTCAAGATGAAAATTCTAGCAAGTGGGAGCTGGCCATGAAGGAGGAGATGGATTCCCTGTTGGGAAATCAAACGTGGGAGCTTACAGAACTTCCACCAGGGAAGAAGGCATTGCACAACAAGTGGGTGTACCGGGTGAAGACTGATCTTGATGGCAGTAAGAGGTACAAGGCTAGACTTATTGTAAAAGGCTTTCAGCAAAGGCAGGGCATTGATTACTCTGACAGATATTCTCCTATGGTGAAGCTCACAACCATTAGGGTGGTACTAGCTATGGTTGCTGCCGAAGATCTGTTTCTGGAGCAATTAGATGTGAAGACAGCTTTTCTTCATGGAGATCTTGAAGAAGACATCTACATGCACCAGCCTGAGGGTTTCGTGGAACAGGGAAAGGAAGACTCGGTTTGCAAACTGAAGAAGAGCTTGTATGGCCTAAAATAAGCTCCTAGGAAATTGTACAAGAAGTTTGATAGTTTTATGCTCATTGTAGGGTACAACAGATGTCAGGCATATCATTGTTACTATATCAAGTACTTTGACAACTCTTATGTCATCCTACTGCTTTATGTGGATGATATTCTTATTGTAGGGGCCAGATGAGATCAATAAGCTGAAGAAGCAATTGAAGGATTTAGGAGTGGCAAAACAAATCCTTGGAATGAGGATTGTCAAATACAGAGTCAGAGGTACGTTAAGACTTTCACAGGCTGAATATGTGAAAAAGGTGCTTAACAGGTTCAATATGGACAAGGCCAAACCAGTTGGCACACCTTTGGGCGGTCATTTCAAACTCAGCAAGAGTCAGTCACCCACGACAGAGGATGAACAAGACTACATGAGTAAGGTTCCTTACGCTTCAGCTATTGTTTCACTTATGTATTCTATGGTCTGCACCATACCAGATATTGCTCATGCAGTGGGAGTTGTGAGAAAATACTTGAGTAATCCAGGGAAGGAACATTGGGAAGCTGTGAAGTGGATCTTCAGATACCTAAGATTCTCTTCAGAAATATGCTTGTGTTTCTCAGGAAAGAGCCAAGAGGTACAAAGCTATGTTGATGTAGATTTAGCTAGAGACAATTACAGTAGGAAGAGTACTAGAGGTTATGTTTATACAATTGGTGGTACTGCAGTGTTATGGGGCTCAAATCTACAGAAGACAGTTTCTTTGTCCACTACAGAAGCTGAGTATGTTGCAGTATCAGAGGCTGCAAAAAAGATGATATGGCTACAAAGTTTCTTGGAAGAATTGGGTAAGGGGGTTCAGAGGGGCACTCTCTACAGTGATAGTGAGACTGCTATATTCCTTGCCAGGAATCCAGCATTTCAATCTAGGGCCAAACACATTCAGATCAGGTATCACTTCATACGATCATTATTAGATGATGAACACTTGCTACATTAGAAAATTTTGTGGAAGCAAGAATCCTGCTGATATGTTGACAAAGGGTGTTACTCATGAGAAACTAAAGTTGTGTGCAGCTTCAGTTGGACTTCTAACTTGAAGACATAGGCTTTGAGTTGCAGAGGTGGATGATATCGTGTTTGAGGAAAAGTTTGGTATAACCAGTAGATGATGTAGCCTGTAGGTGGTGCAGTGAGTGTCGAAGTCTCCAAGTGGGAGAATTATTGGGTAATGTGGAGACCTTTTCCATCACATATTAATTAGCGTCCTAATTAAGAGGGCTTACCTACCGCTCACCTACCACATCACACCTACCGCTCACCTACCTCCCACCTACCACTCTCCTTGATTTTGTACATAGCTTCTTTTAGCTATTGGATGGGTGTAGCCAAGTTCTCCAAGAGAGAAAGAGATGAAGAGAAAAAAGAGAGGGAGGAAGAGCAGAAAATAGATTTTTTTCTTGTAAACATCGAGGCGCTCGACGGTTTAATTATTTGAAGAAATAAAATCCTCTGCAGCTCTATGGACATAGGCAAATTTGCTGAACCACATTAATCTCTGTGTCGCTCTGATGTTTATTTTTTGCGTGCATTTTTCGTTCTATTTGTTACTTTATTGTCATTGTTTTTCACAACACAAAAAGTGCTAGTTGCTCACGCTTATATTTTCAGATGCTACACTGTAGGAGACATTGATTTTAGCTTCTGATTTTTTCGTTGAATTTTTCTGACCCAAATATTAGTATTAGATTTGAAGCTAAAGTGGCGAAAATAAATTTTGATATTTACGGCATATTCTACATCCAATAATTCGACGCAAATGTATTATTAAAATGGCAAAACTTTAAGTGGAACTATGATGGATTTTGTGTCAAATTGCATAAAGCGAGGCAAAAACTTTATTTATTAGCATCGAACTATATCTGACGCAAATTTGATGGAAAGTTGATGCTAAAAGCCTAAATTACATATCCTGGTGTCTAAATTTATTTCTCATCTCTGTACCTTTCCTACTTCCCCCTTTCTGCCCAAAACCTCGCAGCCTCCCCCTCATTCCCTCCCGTTCAATTTTGCTCAAAACCATCACCTTCCCTTACGAATCCTTGCAATCTAGTCGCCATTAGATCTAGGTGAGAAGGTGCGGCTAGTATGTTGCTTGCAAAGATCACCGAAACTTTTGTATTTCTCGTCTTTGCGCACCGCTCCAATCAGAACATTGAGGAAGGAAAGTCTATTCATGCTAATCTTTTTCAATTTTACCATTAAAAAGTGAAATGTATGATAATCTTCGTAAAAAATGAAGTTTAGGTGTTAGGCATGTAAATACATCACATTGATTGGTGGACCTAAAGGAAGGCATCAGATCTATTGTTAAAGTAATGGTGATATAGGGATATTTTTATTAACAGAATTAGAGTCGGTTGGTTGAAGTAGGGGAATGCATACATTGATCAGGTCTATTATTCAAAGTGATGTTGATATAGATGAGGATTTTGTTAGTACAATTCAAGTTTGTTGGTTGAAGTGGAGGAGGGCATCTAATCTTATTCAAAGTCATTGTGATCTAGATGGGGATGTTATTAATAGAATTCACATTGGTTTGTTGAAGTGGAGGAATGCATCTGGTCTGTTATTCAAAATGATAGCGATATAGATGGTATTTTTATTAGTATAATCCACATTGGTTGGTTGAAGTGAAGGAATGCATCAGGTCTATTTAAAAAATAAATAAATCACTTCAAATAAGTGTCTTATATATAGTTGACCAAGTAGTGTAAAGTTCATCGGATGAAGTGAGCTACCTAAAAGACGTTATTGGGGTCATTTTCTTTGATGTGATTTAGCTCCCACAAACCACTAAGAATTATCATTCACTGTACATATTGATAAGTATTGACTAATTTTTATTTTCTGTAATAGTTGCAATGATTTGTAAAACTACATCTATGCTACAGATGGATATTCGTAATTTATGAGCTTGGATTTATAATAGATTATATCCATGATGAAAAGGCTTTATATTTGAGTACTTGAATGGAGTTATGGAATTTGTGTAGGTGACATCACATCTGCATATCCATCGTTTTGACAATAAGTTTTAGTATCCTAGTGTGAAGCATAAAAATTAACCGTTTATTCCACTTGAAGAAGTTAAGTTGGATTTTTATCGCAAGGGATTCAAAACGTAATTATTTCTACTGGATTGCACATGATGAGCAAGAACTTGAAGTTTAATTCAAGCATGGAGGTGCATCGACAAGTTATGCCCATTCTGCAGAGGAATTTGATCCTGAAACATATGAAAAAATGGTTCATGATGCTCAAAGAGCTCATTTCATTGAGAGCGTTCAACATAAACCTGATACATCGAACAAAGAATTGTGGTTGTTATATAAATTAATGAACGCTACTGATGTGACTTTGCCTATCGGGTCTTTATATATATACTTTCAGATGCAAGAATTTGATACCACAGCTAGAAGATTTAATCCCCAGCAAACGACGGCAAAAACTTGAAGTGACCCGACTTTTACTTATGTAAGAATTTATGAATTTAAATTTAGATTTTTATAATAATTATTGTAAAAGTTACAATTTCTAACGCAAGTATACATATCGTATCAAGTAATACAGGGCTCTAGTGGAGTCCTGGTTATTGATCCCACAGGGAAGATTTTTGAGAAAATTAAGAAATATTTTTAGATTTTTCAAATTAAAAGTAATTATTAATTTTTTTTCTTTTCAAAGTTTTGATTTTAAATTCAATAAAATTTATACTAAATGTAAGTAAACAATAATAAAATAAAGATTAATGGAGGTATAAATAAAACAACTTTGTCCTTTTCAACTAATCCATGATTTTTAGAATAATTATCATTTGTGGATAATTTAGATTATGATATTGTGCCAAATAGAAGCATTCCTATTCTTTACTCTTTGGTCCAGGCATAAAGAACATTGACTAATCTATAGATCAGTTCAGGATGTTTTATTAGTAGAATGGGTTAATCTGGGCTCACACTACTAGATGTCCAAGGGTGGCTATGATCAGCCCTACCAGTGAACCGTTCCCTTTCTATAAACCAAATTATTAGAATTTAGTCTGTCACTCTAAAAACTAATTAATTCAGCGGCAAATAAATCATATCTTCCAATTTATTTGCACTTCACCTTGAATAACCCGCATAAAATCTTCTACTACCCAAGGATTCATGTGATATCTACTAGTTAAGAACTCATCTCCGGATAGGTCTCAAAATACTTCAACGGGTTTTAACAATTTAAATGGCCAGTTTAAAAATTAAACTAAGATCATGTATTAATATCATCACAATTTTTATAACTATTTTAAGTTAAATTCTTCAACAAAATTTAATTATCTTATTATTTTTTCATAGTTGAAAGGAGAAAGAAAACTAACTACTCAGAACACATTGAATTCACACAACAAAACATATTTATAAAACTTTGAACCAAGTTACGAATACTTATCTGGAATGTTCCTTCAAGTGATCCATTGACTCCTACTTACTCCAATGCAATGATGAAAGACTTCAACAGCAACAACACTAATAATCTCACACTTAACACTCAAAAATAAACTAAAAATACACTCACTAAATACTAAATAAGGTGGCTCCCTAAAATAATTGGATGCTAGAGGGGGGTATAATGGCTATATGGTGCTTGTGGACTATAAGGTGCTAAAAGGGGCGATTTTCTCTGTAGAATGGGCTCCTATTTATAGAGCTCTGAATTTGACCAGGGGTTGCTTAAGACACCTCTTCAAAATTCATCCAAATACAATGTATCTTCTAGAAGGTAACTATCGCGCCTAGGCGCCGGGATCTGGCGCCGGACTACGTGACCAGGTCTTCACACCTCTTCACTTTAGAGCGCACCTCTTCGCGATTAAAACTATTTCTATGTGTCCATATGCATTATATCACATGTCCTACATATTAGGAGTAACTTCTAGTCTTCTAAAAGCTCTGACAACCGCTTAACACCGTCAAAATAACTACCTAAAGTCATCAAAAATCTTGTCTGTGTCTGTATCAAACTGGCGCTTAGGCTCCGGATTATGGCGCATAGACGCCGAATTCTGGTGCCTAGGTGCCGGATTCTAGCGCCTAGGCGCCAGGCCTAAAATTTTGAAAACTTTTCTCTTTAAGCTCCATTTTTGCTTCTTTTTGCTCTTTTTTCCTTCTTGAACTCTTTTTTTATCACCTACATCCAAAAAGATAAAAATATCTTTCATTAAAGTGTAATACCCTTAAGAATTAAATCATAAATAAGGCTTAAAAAGGATATTTTTTAAATGGATCAAACTCCTCCAAACTTAAACGTTACTTGTCCTTAAGTAAACCTTTTAATTACATAAAATATATAAAATTTGGAATGAAGTTTTAAATATTTAAGATTTTTTTTAATTTTTGGTTTTGTAAAAGCTTTAGCAAATCATTAACCAAATTTCACTAATTAAGTTTAATTTTAAGAATTTAAAGAATATTTAACTACCAAATCATAAGACTTCCAATTTTTCATTTATTTCAAAAATAATTGTAATTTATCATATTAAGGTCACATAGAATATTTACAAGAAAAAGACTTTCATGAAACATTTTTCTAGTAAAAATATTTGTACATAAAACTTAAGTTAAAAATGTAATTGGTTTTCTTCCTATAAGATAATTCAAGTGAAACCAATTTTTTATTAGGCATTTCCTCAAGCTTCTCTTCACATTTCTTTTTTTTAAGGATATTTTTCAATCCTCCTTTTCTCTTTTTTTTTATTTGTTAGGATTACTATTTTTGGATAGTCTGTTGATGATTTTGAACTTCACTATCCTTGAATTATATTTAAAAATTTAAAAATTTTTTTACTTAATAAATATGACATTATTAATAAGTATTTTTCAAAACTTATTTCAATCTTTTTCTTTTTCAAGTAATAATCCTGATTCCTTAGTATTTCTAAAATACAGTTCTCTTTACTATAAATAGAAAAATTCTTAATCTTATTATTCTTTAAGTTAAATAATTTTATTCTTAAAATCAATCAAAATTATTGAAATTTTAGTTAAGTTTACTAAATTATTTATAAATTCCAAAAATTTAAGTAATCTTAAATAGATTTTTCATTCCTTATGTTATGCTAATATTTTTTAAAGAAAATATTAGTTCATTAAGGACAAATAATATTTAAAATTGAAAAATGTTTTCCCTTCCCCCAAACTTTAGCATTAGTATATAAATGAATCATAAAATTTTCTAAAGCATGAGAGAAAAAAATAAACAGGAATTTATCTAGGTACAATGATAATGTAGTAAGGAAAACTCATTTCTAATCCTACACATGCTTTAATAGGTATATAACAGAAATAATTAAGCATGTATTGAAAAGTTTGCAGAGCAGGAGTTAATTTCTAAAAAATTTTTTTATATTTTATTTTTAGAACATGCAAAATTACTAACTATTCATGAATATTAAACAGTAGGCTGAAACATAAAAAAACATTTATCATAGAAAATAAAATTCATCCATATTTCAGTCTAAAACATATAACACATCAGATGCTCTAAATAGTCTCAATATCAAAAGTCCACACAAAGTTACTTAAACAAATTGACACTGACAAACGACAAACTAATCAGTACTAACAAACAAGAAATAAACTAAAAATAGAATCAAAACATCTCAAGAGGTAAATCAAGCTACTAGTCACTGTCTGTTGCCTCGTCATCATCATCACCAAAAAAAATTCCATATCCTTCGGATCAACATACGGTGAAAATCTAGGACACATAGGGAACTGAACATCATGCTCACTCTTCAGGAATCTAACTAAAGACTCAGAATACTCAGCATCATAATCACTCTTCCTTTGGGTATACTCAGAAAGGTGATCGATCTTCTTATCGATCATATATACTCTACAATGAGTTAGAAATAACTCATTCTGCTGCTCCATAAACTGATTATGCATGGATTCCCAAAAACTAGATGGTGGCTCAGTAGTAGAAGTAGAAGGTCTAGAAGTAAAAGCTCTACCAGAAGCAGGTAATGAACTAGAAGGTGCAGTAGAATTCTTACCTCGAAGTTGACTGACGCTTTCTCTTCCTATGGGCTTTGTAGACTCGAGCTTTTCCTCGAAAGCTCAACGAACTACTCCAAGCACTTTCACACGGAGAATATATCAAAGATGGAAATCCAAGTCAAACGAAGTGCTAGAACGAGCGAGTGGCCTCTACGGAATCATAAATGATACTCCTACATCAATCGGCTTCCTCTCTTGTATGCGATGAATCGAGGATAGCTCTGTCCTTGGTAACCTCGCTCAAATGATTAGATGGAAGGAGCCGAGCAGAAACAAAATAGAGTCATGCCTTTGAAACACCATTAAGCTTAGAAGATGAAAAATTTACCCTTTTTCTATTTCGGATCTTTCAAGCTCCAGTACCATCAGTTAGGTAAGCAATAATCATATCTAAATCTCCCTCATATGGAGATAATCTGGAGTAATAACACTCGATGTTCGGCGGCAGGCCGTAAAAAATGTTGATACGCTATGGAGTGAATCCTACTCCAACTCCTCTAACGAAAATCTCGTACTCTTCAGCATCCACGAAATTGGCATAAAACTCCCTAACGACAGGGATAACAGCAACGACAGTAAAATATCAGAATCGTTGTCAGTTGAGTGCAACGATTGTATGCTCAATTCTTCCTTCTGGATTGTAAAAACTTTGTTCTGAGATAAACTTTCGAGTTGTAGCAAAATCATTATACCAGAAATGTGCAGCAGCAGTGACACTTGCTACAATCAAAATTTTCTCGTTCCTTTCCTCTCTTAGATTTGGGTGTCATCTAAACGTGAAATTAAAATGCAAAATAAATTCATAGGATCAAAGAAAATAAACTAATTTAAGCTTTTAAAACTTGAAAGAGCATAAAAATCCATGGATTTAACTCTAAAATCAAAAAATTTTCTCAAAATTTTTATTTTCTTCAATGAGAGTAAAATTCATAGTGAAAATCGAAAATAATTGGTTTAGAATGTAGATCTGACCTTGGGTTGAAGAAATCGTGTGATTTCAAGCTCAAAAACTCGAAAATTTGGCCTCAAATGGGATCTCTAGGGTCTCTTTTACCGAAAAACAAAGGAAAGGGAAGCTTAGGCGTCAAAAATGGCATGGGGTGTTTAAGAAGATGAAGTTTCGCGTTCAGGCCGATTCGGCACCTAGGCGCCGAATTCTGGCGCCTAGGCACCAGACTCGCCTTTCCAAAAATTTGATTTAAATTTTCCATTTTCCACCAAAACTTATCAAATTCGACTCCTAATTACTCTTATGAGAGTATTAATCCAATTTTTATCCTCTAAACATTTCCACAATCAATTTAAAATGATACTTAAGATCCACATTTCAAACACAAAATTTAATTAAACTCTTCAATTCAAATTCATAATTTTCATTCCAAACTCAATAAATTCCAGAACAAGACTATAACAATGTTCATCATTCTATAAGAAACACAAACAACATAAATTCAAAGAAAATTTTCAATCCAACAACACACAATGAACAATTAAGCTAACACACAAACTAGATAATCGACACACCAGAACTTGACTCAATCACACCTAGAACACATAAGAGATCTATTCAACACCGATCTTCAATTTCCATCTCTTTCGCAATGAAGTTAGCTAGGACCGCTTATAAAACCAACGCCCTTGGAAATTCCAAAGTCGTCTTTTCATCGATCCACTTGTTCTTCTCGTACATTGCTACTTTAGCGTCTTGATAGCAAATTGAAGTTTCATTTGTCATTCCATGTGCTCAATATGATGATACATTTCATGCAAATGATTCCCAATGCTTTGAAGTTCCACTTCAATATTTTTCAAACGACTAAACAATCTCTCCATATTAACAGCAATAAAACTATTAAAATAAGGTTGAGGATCTTTGGGGGATTTGTCTCTTAGCTCATTTCCATGATTTCATCTATCCATTGCTTCCAAACTCCTCTTAACTCCTCCAAAATGGATTTCTTTGGTCGAAATTAAGGTTTCTATGTGATTGGGGACGAACATAGAGCAATATATAAAGAGATTTCATGTGAAAAACTGAAGATTTTTAGTTTTAACACGACCTGTAATCGTGGCTTAGGCGCCGAAATCTGGCGTCTAGGCGCCAGATCATCGATACGCACAGGCTATTCTGGCGCTTAGGGGCCAGCTTTTGGCGCCTAGGCGCCGGAACCTCGATCGACTCCGATTCGCCTATCGTCAAATTTACAAAGTTTCAATCTTAAAAATAGGTCTAATAAAAGGGTGTGATCTACATAAAAACAACGATTAAGATAAATTCAAATCACAAACAATCACACTGATAATAAATGGGTTGCCTCCCACAAAGGGCTTGGTTTAACGTCGTCAGCCCGACCTAATCAATTGTATTAATCAGGTAGACTCAGTTCGTAAGCCTCTTTGTAATTTGATTTCATTTCTCCCATATAAGGCTTCAGTATTAATCCATTAACTTTAAATACCTTTCCAGTTTTGAGATCTTTAATATCCACAGCTCCATAAGGGCACACTTTCTCAATTATAAATGGTCCCATCCATTTAGATCTTAATTTTCTAGAAAAAAGTTTTAAACGAGCATTAAATAATAACACTTCTTGTCCAGGCTCAAATATTTTCCTTGAATCTTTTTGTCATTCAATTTCTTCATTCTTTCCTTATAAATCTTTGCATTTTCATAGAACTCATTTCTTATATCTTCCATTTCATTCAGTTGTAATAATCGTTTCTCTCCTACAGCTTTCAAATCATAATTGAACCCCTTTATCGCCCACTAAGCTTTATGTTCCAGTTCAACAGGTAAGTGATAATGTTTACCATAAGCAAATCGATAAGGTAACATTCCTATAGGTTTCTTATAAGCTATTCTATAAGCCCATAATGCAGAATCAAGTCTATCAAGCCAGTCAGTTCTTTTAGGATTAATAGTCTTCTCTAGTATTCTTTTAATTTCTCTATTTGATACTTCAGCCATTCCACTTGTTTGCGGGTGATAAACAGTTTCAATTCTATGCTCAATTCTGACTTTTTCCAGTAATGATTGAATTCTTATATTTCTGAAATGACTTCCTCCATCTGTGATAATTACTCTGGGCATTCCAAATCTTGTAAAAATCATCTTCTTTAAAAAATTCGAAACACTTTTGGAATCACAGTTAGGTAAAGCTACAACTTCGATCCATTTTGAAACCTAATCAACTGCTAATAAAATATAAATCTTTCTAGATGATGGTACGAAAGGTCCCATAAAGTCTAAACCCTATACATCAAAAATTTCAATTTCTAATTTATAGTTTAGAGGCATTTCATCTTTTCTGGATATATTCCCCGTTCTTTGACATTGATCACAAGTTTTCACATAATGTCTAACTTCTTTAAATAATGTAGGCTAATAGAATCAATAATTTAAAATTTTAAACGTAGTTTTATGCACTCCAAAGTGTCCTCCAAATTCAGAATACTGTCATTTTTGAATAATTGCAAAAGTTTCTTCATAAGGTACACATCTACGAATCACAGAATCTCTTCCTATTTAAATAAATGAGGATCTTCCCAAATATATGATTTACAATCTTTCTTGAATTTCTTAATATATTCGTTATTCAACCCATATGGTAAAATATTGCTAACGAAATAGTTAACTATATCAGCATACAAAGGCATTTGTAATCCTTGAATAACATATAATTGTTCATCAGGGAATTTCTCATTTATATTTTCGTCATTTTCTTTTTCAATTTCTTCAGTTAATGACTCATTATATATCACAGATTCATCATCTTTATCTTCAGAAATGACTTTACATTTTTCTTGATAATGCTTTTCAATTATATAATCAAAAATATCTATTCGATAGCATTTTTCTTTGTCAGGATACCTCATTGATTTCAGAACATTAAATGTTATCTCTTGATCATTAACTCTCATCATTAATTCTTCATTTTGCATGTCAATCATAGCACGTCTGGTAGCTATAAAAGGTCTCCCTAAAATAATAGGTATTTCTTTATCTTCTTCCATATCTAGTACAATGAAATCCACATGAAAGATAATTTTTTCTACCTTAACAAGAACATCCTCTCTAACTCCTTTAGGATAAGTGATAGATCGATCAGCTAACTGAAGGGTTAAAGTGGTGGGAAAAATCTCTCCTAAATCTAACCTTCAAAAGATTTAAAATGGCATGAGATTAATACTTTCTCCTAAATCATATAAGGCTTTTCCACAAATTTTTTCTCCAATAGCACATGGTATAGTGAAACTTCCAAAATCTTTAAGGTTCTGAGGTAATTTCTTCTGAATTATTATACTACATTCTTCACTTAATGCAACAATTTCATAAGCTTCAAATTTTCTTTTCTTCCTTAAAATATCTTTCATAAATTTTGCATAGCTTGGCATTTGTTCCAAAGCTACAACAAAAGGAATGTGACCACAAGAAAATATATTGTGAAATTTATACCAATTTCATATGAAATTACACTTTAAAGATAGGCATTTTCTGTGTTTTATTGTAGGAATGAAGATCTATAGGTGATGAGAGCAAAAAGAGCAAAAACACGCAAATCTGGAGCAAAAAGGACAAAAATTGATGAAAATTGAACTATCCCACCGACGGAGAGATTTAAGCCGCCAATGGTGAGATTTTCCTGAAAGTTTTTAATATATTATAATAGAGCGCACCGACAGCGAGCCTCAACTGTTAGCCTTGCTTCTAGAAGCCTGCCGACGGCGAGATCGAGCTCGCCGACGGCGAGACAGTTGATTCAAGCCAAATTCGATGAATCTGGACGTGTTTTGAAGAGGTGCTTAAGCAACCTTTGGAAATATGACTCCTTCTATATATAGGAATGATTTTTGTGTCATGGAGAGGAGTTAAGTCGTCATTAAGAGATTCAGTTAGTGTCAAATTTGTGCTTCCTTTTATAGTAAGAGTTAGTGTTTAGTGTCTTAGTGAGTTATAAGTGTGTTGTACAAGAAGGCAGAGTCAGAGGAACTTGAGGAATCAGCTTGGGGAGAAGAATTGAGATAAGTATATTTGTTTATTGTTTTATAACTTTAAATGAAATCCAACATCTATGTTATTATTCCCATGCATTCTGAGTAGTTTCCTTTGTCTTTCTCCTTGTTGTTGAGGTTTTGTGAAATGAAGAATTAAAAGAGTTGTGCCTAATAATATTAAATAGAGATTGTGATAATCTTTTGCTTAAATCTTAATTTATTTTCAATTTGGCCAATTGAATTATTAACATATGTTGATTTATCAACTATAGTAAAGATTACATCCAAGATTCAGGAAATTCAAAAGCCTTGAAAGGAGGGTGCAAATAAATAGGAAAATATTAATTATTAGGTGAAGAATTGAATATTTTAGTGTGACAGACTAAAATCTTCAATTCGGTGCTATTGTTTGGGAGCTGAAGTGTAGATGTTAGCCCTCGAGTGAGGGGAATGTGGGAGCTCAAGTGGCAACCAGTATCCTCCCAAACTTAACCACGCATTCGATAACTAAACATAAGCATTAATCAATGTTCTTTGCAACTGGACCAAAGCGTAAAGAATAGGAATGCTCCTATTTGGCACAATATACTTATAAACTCAATTAATTATTCATTCACTCAATCCTCTTAACAAGGAGAAAGATACTTTTCTAAATTGACTTATATACTCTGTCTTTTAAGTAATAGTTTTTAAGTTTAAGCGTTCTTTATATTTTGTATACTATACTAAATTAGATTAGTGATCAACTTTTAGTAAAAATTAGTCTGTAAATCTCTAACTTCCTTGTGGGATCGATATTTATGACTCCAATAGAGCTCTTTATTACTTGAACGATACGTATACTTGCGTTGATTAAAAGGGGAGGGAGTACAATTGCTACTTTACTTTAAAAAACATATATAACTTAATTAAGCTTAACAATTATATACATCCTTCTATTTTTACCCTACTCTCCCCCTAGGCTGAATCCATATATTAGCTGCGCGGCCGATCAAGTTTTTGGCACCGTTGCCGGGGAAGCAAAGTAATTATTAAGGTAATCACTAAAATAATTATTAAAGATAATTACTAGAGTAACAGACTATTTTATTATTATTTTAGTGGTGTATGCGTAAATTTGGAACCGAAAGTTTAATACCTTACGATTCGTAATTAGAGCGCACTATTAAAAGAATTAGAAAACAGAAAAGAGAAATCATAAAATTAAATCAAATGGCAAATAATCCAGAAATTGAGAATATAAATCAACCAAGACCTTTGAAAGATTACGCTAACCCTACATTAGATGAAATTCACTTAACTATCCAAAATCCTGATGTAGTGGGTAACTCATTCGAGCTTAAACCTGCAATTATCCAAATGGTACAGAATAATCAATTTAGTGGTTAACCAAATGAAGATCCTAATTTACATCTTGCGAGTTTTTTAGAGCTATGTGCTACTTTTAGATATGACGGAGTATCTAACGACGCTGTTAGACTTAGGCTATTTCCTTTTTCTTTAAGGGATAAGGCTAAGATGTGGTTAAATTCATTAAGACTCTGGATCAATTAAAACTTAGGGAGAATTATCACAAAAATTTCTATCCAAATATTTTCCTCCTTCAAAAACTGCAAAGCTTAGAAATGATATGACTTCTTTTAGTCAGTTTGACGGAGAATCAATATATGAAGCTTAGGAGAGATTTAAAGATCTTCTTAGGAAATGTCCACATCATGCATTACCAGATTAGTTAATTATACAAACTTTTTATAATGGTTTAGTAGGATCTCTTAGATCGATCATTAATGATGTTGTTGGAAGTTCATTAATGTCAAAACCTTTTGATGAAGCTTATTCATTACTTGAAGAAATGGCTACTAATAATTTTCAATGGCCTTTTGAAAGGTTAAATCCTAAAAAAATAGTCAGTATACATGATTCTGATGTAATATCTATGATAGCTTCCCAAATTGCTGCTATATCCAAAAAATTAGATCATTTTGGAATGAATTATTCTCCAAATATAACAGAAGAAAATTTATCTGGACAACTTATAAATGCTCAATCCTCATATGAAACTATAAATGCTGTTAACAATAGACCCAATAATCCTAATGTAAATTATTATAACCCTGGGTGGAAAAATCATCCAAATTTTATATGGAATAACAATTCTGCTAATCAACAATGGATGAATAATTCAGAAAACTCAGTAGGAAATCAATCTAACCAAGGAAATGCTAATTTTAAACCTTCTTATCCACCTGGATTTAATAATAACTCTCCATTTAAAGATAATAAGTTATCTATAGAAGAATTAATATTAAATATGGTTCAACATTTACAGAATCAAGGTAATCAGTTACAAATTTAAGGAAACCAATTACAAACTCAAGGAACAACAATTAAAAATATTGAAACTCAACTTGGAGATATCGCTACTATAATTAATAATAGAAGTCCTGGAACTTTTCCTAGTAATGTGGAAATAAATCCTAAAGATCAAGGAAAAGAACAAATTAAAGCGATACAGTTACGAAGTGGGAAAGAGTTAGAAACAAGAATACAGAAAGAAACAGAAAGTCAGAATGAGGAGGTGGAAATCGAAAAAGATAAGGATCAGAAAGATCGAAATCTAGAAGATCCATTGATACCTATGAAAATTTCTGTAGAAAAACCACCACCACCATTTCCTCAGCGACTAAGGCAACATAAAAAAGATAAGCAATTTTCTAAATTTCTTGAAATTTTAAGAAAATTAACGGTAAACATTCCTTTTGTATAAGCATTGGAACAAATGCCCAATTACGTGAAATTTATGAAGGATATTTTAAATAAAAAAAGAAAATTCACAGACAATGAAACTGTTGCACTTAGTGAAGAATGTAGTGCAATTATTCAGAAAAAGCTTCCTGAAAAATTAAAGGATCCTGTAGTTTCACTATACCTTGCGCTATTGGAGAAAATTTTTATGGAAAAGCATTATGTGATTTAGGAGCCAACATAAATCTAATGCCTCTATCAATTTTTAAAAGATTAGGATTAGGAGAAGTCTCACCTACTTCAGTAACTCTTCAGTTAGCGGATGGTTCTGTTACTTATTCTAAAAGAGTTATTGAAGATGTGTTAGTAAAAGTGGATAAGTTTATCTTCCTAGTAGATTTTATTGTTTTAGATATGGAAGAAGAAAAAGGAATACCCATAATATTAGGAAGACCCTTCTTAGCTACTGGAAAAACTATGATTGATGTTCAAAAAGGAGAATTAAGTATGAAAGTAAACGATCAAAAAGTTACCTTCAACATTGCAAAATCAATGAAATATCCTGCTATAGAAAAATATGATGAATGTTTTCGAATGGAAATTATTGAACATCTACAAAATGAACATTTTAAAGAATACTTTAAGAAAAACTCGAAATAGAAAATACCGAATTAATCGAAGAAACAAACAATCAAGAATTAGATTATATACAGGAAAAATTTGAGTTGTTGGATAATACAAAAAATGCTGAAAATAATATAGTTCCATCAATTATTAAACCTCCTGAACTTGAATTAAAAATCTTACCTACTCATTTGAAGTATCCTTATTTAGGCAACTCTTCAACTTTACCAGTTATTATATCAGCAGAATTAAATAAATCACAAGAGCAAAAACTTTTGGACACATTAAAAAAATATAAGAAAACTTTTGGCTGGACTTTAGCAGATATTAAAGAAATTATTCCTTCAATCTGTATGCACAGAATTATTTTAGATACCGAACACAAACCAAGAGTTGATTCCCAAAGGAGATTAAATCTGATTATGAAAGAGATAGTCAATAAAGAAATATTAAAATGGTTAGATAATGGTATTATATATCCTATTTCTGACAGTGCTTGGGTAAACCCAATTCACTGTGTTCCTAAGAAAGGAGGAGTGACTGTTGAAGCTAATGAAAATAATGATTTAATACCTATAAGACAAGTTGCTAGATGGTGTACATGTATTGACTATAGAAAATTAAATGCAGCCATCATGAAAGATCACTTCCCTTTACCATTTCTAGACCAAATGTTGGATAAACTAGCCGGACATAAATATTTTTTTTTTAAATGGATATACTGGTTATCATCAAATTTTTATTACTCCTGAGGACCAAGAGAAAACTACATTTACCATTTCTTATGGAACATTCTCTTTTCGAAGAATGTCTTTTGGATTATGTAATGCACCTGCAACATTCCAGAGATGTATGATGTCTATATTTAGCAAATTAATTGATGATGGAATGGAAGTATTTATGGAAGATTTCTCTCTATTTGGAACAACATTTGGCATATGCTTCAGTCACCTTGAAAAAGTTTTAAAAGTATGCGAGAAAACTAACTTAGTTATAAATTGAGATAAATGTCAATTTATGGTTGCAGGAGGAATTGTATTAGGGCATAAAATTTCGTAAAATGGCATGGAAGTAGATCCCGCAAAAATTCAAGTTATAACTAAATTATCACCTCCTACTACAGATGAGAGGGTAAGAAGTTTTCTGGACATGCCGGTTTTTACAGACTCTACATAAAAGATTTTTCCAAAATTACTAAACCTCTATACCAACTTTTAGAAAAGAACAAAAAATTTGAATTCACAACAGAATGCTTAAATGCTTTTGAATTAATAAAAGATAAATTAATCACAGCACCTATAATAGTTTCCCTTGATTGGGAGAAACCATTCGAATTTATGTGTGATGCAAGTGATTATGCTATAGGAGCTGTTCTTAGACAAAGATATGATAAAATTTTTAAAGTAATATACTATGCTAGTAAAACTCTCAATAATGCTGAAATCAACTATACAGTTACTAAAAAAGAATTATTAGCAATTGTTTATGCTTTTGATAAATTTAGATCTTACCTAATTGGAACTAAATGTATTGTGCATACTGATCACTCTACTATTAAATATTTAATACAAAAGAAGGATATCAAACCAAGATTAATCAGATGGATATTGTTGATGCAAAAATTTGATTTTGAAATCATGAATAAAAAGGGAACTGATAATCAAATTGCATATCATTTATCAAGACTAGAATATAATGAATTATCTGACACTGATAATGAAATTACAGACCATTTTCCTGACGAACAACTTTATAATATAAATGAATGGAAAATACCTTGGTATGCTGATATAGTAAATTATATTGTAAGTGATATTTTACCACCCATGCTAACTTTACAACAACAGAAAAAATTCATTCATGATGCTAAAACATATTTTTGGGTTGAACCAAATTTATATAAGCAATGTAAAGATTCAATAATTAGAAGATGTGTGTCGTATGAAGAAACTGAACAAATCAATCAAAAATGTCACGATTCTGAATTTGGAGGACATTTTGGAACAGATAAAACTGCTTATAAAATTTTACAATCCGGATTTTATTGGCCTACTCTTTTTAGAGATGTTTATAGATATATCAAAACTTGCGATAAATGCCAACGAGTAGGTAATATATCTAGAAGAAATGAAATGCCTCTAAATTTTATATTAGAAGTTGAAATTTTTGATGTTTGGGGATTAGATTTCATGAGACAATTTATACCTTCATTTGGAAAATCATATATATTAGTTGTTGTTGATTATGTTTCTAAATAGATTGAAGCACAAGCCTTACCTCGATGTGAAGCTAAGAGTGTTTCGAGATTTTTAATGAAAAATATTTTTACAAGATACGGAATGCCGAGAGTGAGTATCAATGACGGAGGATCCCATTTTAGGAACAAATATATTCAGAAATTAGTAGAAAAATTTAACATTATTCATAAAATTTCAACTGCTTATCATCCACAAACCAGTGGATTAGCTGAAGTTTCTAATCGAGAAATTAAACAAATTTTAGAAAAAACTGTAAATCCAAATTGATTAGATTGGTCTATAAGACTAGACACTGCATTATGGGCATACAGGACTGCTTATAAAACTCCAATTAGAATGACTCCTTACAAGCTTATCTATGAAAAAACTTGTCACTTACCAGTTCAATTAGAGCACAAAGTATATTGGGCGATTAAAGAATTTAATTATAATTTAAGAGAAGTTGGTAAGAAGAGATTATTACAGATGAATGAATTAGAAGAATTAAGAAATGAATCTTACAATAACGATATAATCTATAAAGAGAAAATGAAATTATGGCATGATCGAAAGATTAAACAGAAAAATTTTGTACCAGTACAAGAAGTTTTTCTCTATAATACAAGATTAAAATTATTTTCTGGAAAATTGAAATCTCGATGGTTAAGACCTTTCACTATAACTCAAATATTTACTTACGGAACTATAGAAATTAAAGATCCAAAGAATGGACATGGACATAGATTAAAACCATATTTTGAAGGAAGAAGACCTAATTTTAAAAAGGTTTTAATGATTAGTCAACCTGATTAACAACTAGAATAGGTCGAGCTGACGACGTTAAACCAAGCGCTTTATGTGAGGCAACCCATAGTAGTCTTAAATTATAGTTTATTTACTTGATTTATTGATAATTATAGTATAAATGAATTTTACTACTCATATTTATCTTTAAAATCATCACAATATTAAGAGTAACAAAAGAAATTAAAAATTTTAGAAACCAAAGTGAAATTGGGCAAATTTACCTTAGCTCGCCGACGGCGAGATCGTTGCCGCCGATGACGAGATTGGTACAAGAGCGGTTTTAGGGAGTTATTTTGGAGGTTTCTGGCGATTCTAAGTGTTTTTCGCTATATAAGACGCCTAGAACTCAAAATCTTCACTTTCTACTTCTTAGAAACGAAGAGAAACTTCAACAAAATAAGAAATTATGGCATTCAATCCACTTGAAATCACGAAATCCAAACTGTTCAATAGGAGAAAGTTCGTCAGTTATGAGGCACAGCAGATATTCAACAAGGTTATGACGAAAAAGTGATTGATTAAGGAAAGAGGATTCGTTAATAGAGGAGCGAAGATTTCAACAACATCTATTGAGGAGATGATTATTCGACGACGTTGGGAGGTATTATGCTATACAACTTCTGCGGTAGTTATCCCTGTAGTCAAAGAATTCTACTCCAATATTCATGGAATCAACAATAAAAACGTATTTGTACGAGGCAGATGGGTAACTTTCACTCCTTCAAGAATTAATGAGTTGTATTTAATTGAGAATACACCTATTTGCCACTATTCAAATTTCATCCCTACAAGATACAATATGAATGAGATTTACCGATACTTAACTGATGAACCAGAAGATTGGGAAATGCGAGAAGACGGGCACGTTAGTTTTTCTGCATCACTTAAGCACTAGCACTTCTTTATTTCGTCTAAATTATTACCCACTATGAGGGTAAATAAAGTCTCTAAGGAATGTGCGATTTTAAATTATTGTATTCAAACTGGATTACCCATCGATGTTGGAACTATTATTGTGAAGTCTGCCTTAGGCCTAATTGTGCATGGATCTATTCACGGGCTCGGACATCCTTCAACAATTTTCGCATTATATAGTCAATACCAAGTTTCCTACGAAGCTTGGGAAAAAGTACTATTGCCTTGGAAACCATTAGATCCGACTGATATGTTTCCTACTTTGGATAACGATAATGAGATCGCCATTATTACCGACCAAGCATCTCAAAACAATCCTTCAATCAAGCCCTCGAATGATAGTAACGAACATGATCTTACGGAAACTTAAAGGATCGGAGAATGAAATACAAAATGTGATGAATTCCATCGATAATATCTCCGATTTATTCGATCACATCGATCGGAGAATGAAAGAGAACTTTCGATCATTCGTGACATCCGGAAGTTAATTTTATACAACTTTTCAGAAGGAAGGGATGGATTGAAGAAGATTCTACGGAAGAATTCCCTTTCAGGCCTTTCTATAATCTGTTCGTGCATTTACGTTCTATTGAAAATATCAGAGAAGAATTAAGTTCATATCTTGATGAGTAGAAGATATTCATTCGTACTTGCTTGAATTTAGTTTTTATTTGTACTTTATATAGTTAATCTCAGTCTAGATATGATTGTGTGTTATTTGTTTAATCTCAGCGTTTTGAGTATTGTAATGTGGATTGCGATGCTGAATTATGTGTGTGTTAAGATTTTTCAAAGCAATTTGTTAATGATGTAGTGTGTGTGAAATTTGTAATCACTTGGATTTCATATATATAAAGTTATAATGTTTGTGTTGTGTGAATTTATGTGTTAAAATAGTATCTAGTCATGATGAAGTATAATCTAAAGTGACCGGACATTATTGAGGCTTAAAATAAAATAAAACATTATAAAAATTTAAAAACTTTAAAAATTTGGAAACCTCACCGACAGCGAGATCGATCCCGTCGATGGCGATAATTTCCTGAAACTTTTGACCTCTTTGAATTAATTAGCTCACCGACGGCGAGAAATTTCTCGCCAATAGCAAGATTCCGTAAAACACTATATTTTGACCGGTCAACCGTCACTATTCATCATCCCCTTCTTCAAAACTTCGAAAAACCGACCTAGGGCTTAATAGATCGTAGATTTGTAGTAATTTCAACACATTTTGACACCAGATTTCGTCTTCCCTTCGTAAGAGCTTCCCTCCTATATAAAATTTTTTGATTTTTACCATGAATTTCTTCCACATTGAGGAATTTTTGAAAAATTTAAAATGTGGAGAAAAGATTTGGAAGAAGTTCATGGAAATTGATTTAGAGTGATTTTAGTCATCTTTAGAAGCCATTTTAGTAACATTTTGGAGATTAGTTGAGATTTTTGTAAACTTGATGGATCGAAAAAAAAAATGGCTCCGCGACAAAAGAGGCGAATGGGTTATGATGAAACACGATTTGTAAGTGCTCGAGCGTAATCAAGATACTTCCACAATATCCAAGCAAGAAAGTGCATACAAGATCGAGTATTTAAGAATCCAAGAGGAGAAGTGGAACGAACCATAAAAGAGAGGAGATGGGAAAATTTCTGTTATACAACAAATAGAGCTGCAGTGGAAGTAGTGAAGGAATTTTATACCAACCTTACTGAGATAGAAGATGCACCAATAAAGGTTAGAGGATTTTTAGTTGATTTCAATGCTGCAAGACTCAATTCTTTCTACGAAGTACACGACCTACACACTAGCGAGTATGATACTTTTGGAACAATGGAAGGACCGCCGGAAGAAGTAATCAACTTTCTCACCGATGGGAAAGGGTTTGGAAAATCAAGCAACGCGAACGGTAAACTTCCCTCTTTCTATGTTAAATGTAATATCTAAAGCTTCGGCACTATTTTATTTGTTCTACATTGTTACCTACCTATCACCATAGATGAAGTAACAAGAGATGGAGCAGCTTCGAATTTCGTATTCGTAACCAAAGAAGTATTAATGTGGGAAGTATTATTTACAAGAATGTATTAGCCTCGCAAGAAGTGAGAGTGGAGGAGGACTAGGACATCCCGGTCTAATTTATGCACTCGCCAATTATCCGGGGTAGAGGCAAGAGATGATGAGGAATGGGTGGAGCCTATGAAACCCATTACCTGTAGCTAATATAAAAACTTATGAATCCCACGAAGGATGGAGATCCGGAACTAGGAGTTACGTACCTTCAACTAGTAGGGATATTCCCTCCACCAGTTATGATCCTCCTACTTATAGTTCTCCTACCCTTCATGATTTGATGAATGAAATGACCCTGCAATGGAAGAGTTTTGAAAAGATTGAGGAAAAATTAGAGCATTTTGATCATAGAATTGGAGGATTAGAGCAAAGGCACAATTATGACAGCGAGTATCTCCAGAGACATTCAGAGTTTAAGATAGCTTACTATGATGCTGAGAATTGTTATAGGAGAGGAGAGCTTGATGTTTTATTTTCTGAGTGCCCCCGTTACAGTCATTACCAACCGACTCCACCTGCAAAACAAGGAGATGAAGATTTTGCTTGGGATTTTAATATTGGTGATTAGATTCTATGTTTAGGTATTTATGTTATGTGTTTTTTTTGTTTGTTTTCTTAAATTCATTATTGATGTTTAGTTTATAAACTTTGATTGTTATGTTGTGTAAGACATTTTAATATTGTTGTATAAGTTAAATTTATTTGGCTTTTTAAATTTTAAAGATTTTAATTCATGATTGTAAGTCTAAAACTAAATTAGTGAAATATATGTGGATGTTGTGTTATGTTGTAGTATAAATTGTGATAGTATTTTGTACTTATTTCAAAACTTCTTTACCCAGCTATTTCTTTTAATAATATGTGTGTAGAAAGTTATTAACGATGACAGTTAATTAAGTAATGGATAGAACTCCGTAACTTCAAAAAGAAGAAATACCTAAAGCACAAAGGTATAATTTAAATTTATAGTTTGTTTTATTTTCACCCTATATAGATAGATAGAAAAATTTAAGTTTGGGGGAGGGAAAATAACAAATTTAATTATTAAATTGTTTCAATTTATATTTTCAAAAACTTTTTATAGAATGATTTTCTTTGGTAATTTTAATTCAAGTAAACTAGAATTAATTTATTTAATTATTATAGAAAGTTAAAAGAAATACTTTTAATGATTAACTTATTTTGTAGATTAAGATATTTAAGTATAAGAGAATAAGAATATAGTTAACTATTTAAAGTAAGAAAAACTATATTTTCAAATATAAAATTCTTAGGTATTTAGTCGAGAAAGAAAAGATTGAAACTTAATGAAGTAAAAACTTTGAAATACATATAAGTGAAGTAAATGTTTTAAGTTTCAAATTTAGGAAGAGGAAAATGAAGTTCAAAATTATTAACAGTGCTAACCAAAAATAGTGATTCTCACTTGAAAAAGAAAAAAAAAGAAAAAGGATTGAAAATCAATCCAGAAAGAAAGAAAAAAGAAAAAAAAAGAGAAAATAATATATATATAAGTTCAGTTACATTTCTGAACTTATATATTTGGATTAGTATTTTACTAAGTAGTGCTTTCATGAAATTCCTATCATCTGAATATCTTAAGTAATTTAATATTGCAAAATATAATCATTCTTGAAGTAAATGGAAAACTAGAAATCTTAAATTTGATGACTAAATAACCTTATCTCTTCAAACTTAAGTTAATTATTTTAAAAATATTTCTAGAAAACTTTACTATAATACTTATTTAAATTAAATTCATAGTAATTCTGAATTAAAACTTTACTAAAAATAATCATTACTTTTGTGTAGTATCTAAATTACTTGAGGACAAGTAATAGTTAAGTTTGGGGGATTTTGACCACAAGAAAATATATTACAAAATTTATACAAATTTCATATGAAATTACACTTTAAAGAAAGGTATTTTCTGTGTTTTATTGCAGGAATGAAGATTTATAGGTGCTGAGAGCAAAAAGAGCAAAAAGCGCGAATCTGGAGCAAAAAGGACAAAAATTGATGAAAATTGAACTATCCCGCCGACGGAGAGATTTAAGCCGCCGACGGTGAGATTTTTGCGAAAGTTTTTAATATATTATAACAGCGCCTGCCGACAGCGAGCCTGAACGGTTAGCCTTGCTTCTAGAAGCCCGCCGACGGTGAGATCGAGCCCGCCGATGGCGAGACAGTTGATTCAAGCCAAATTCGATGAATCTGGACGCGTTTTGAAGAGGTGCTTAAGCAACCTTTGGAAATATGACTCCTTCTATATATAGGAACGATTTTTGTGTCATGGAGAGGAGTTAAGTCGTCATTAAGAGAGTCATTTAGTGTCAATTCTGTGCTTCATTTTATAGTAAGAGTTAGTGTTTAGTGTCTTGGTGAGTTATAAGTGTGTTGTATGACCCACTTTTTGTATGTATGTAATTTATGTTTATAGCCACGGAACCAAAAATTTGATCCCGCTTTAAATATAGGAATATGATTTAATGTATAATGTGGATTCTACGCAAGTATACGTTTCGTATCAAGTAATACAGGGCTCTAGTGGAGTCCTGGTTATCGATCCCACAGGAAGTTTTTAACGTAATTGTTATCGACTAAATTTAAAGGAATTACTTAATAAAGTGAACGTAAATTCTAAGTAACTACAATAAACTAAAGTAAACTAATACTTGAAATAAGTCGATTTAATTAATTCGTAAAAAGTATCCTTCTCCTTGTTTTTAGAAAATTAAGTGAAATGATGAATTTAATTAGAATTTTTAAATTGCATCGTGACAAATAAGAGCATTCCTATTCTTTACCATTTGGTCCAGTGCAAAGAACATCGACTCAATCCTATGTTTGATCATCGAATCGCGGCTAGCCGGGAGTATACCGGCCGCCACTTCGTAGCTCCCACGTTCCCCTCACTCGAGGGCTAACATTTACACTTCAGCTCTCAAACAGTAGGATCGAAATGAGTATTTTAGTCTGTCACACTAAAATATCAAATTCTACGCCTGATAATTAATATTTCCCTATTTATTTGCACCCTCCTTCTAATGCTTTTGATTTCCCTAAATATTGGATGTAATTTTTAATATAGTTGATAATTCAACATATTTTAACTACTCAATCGTCGTATTGAAAGTAAATTAAGTTTTAAGTAAAAATTATCACAATTTATTTATATTATATTAAGTGCCTTTATTTAATTTCATCAAACCACATAATTTTCATAAACAAGGAGAAAGACTAAGAAAACTACTCGAATGCATGAGAATAAAACAAAGCATGGATTTCATTTAAAGTTAAAAACAATAAACAAAGATACTTATCTTAATTTCCTTCCCAAGCGTAATTCTCGAAGTTCCTTTCGACTTTTCCTTCTAAGTACAACAACTAAATAAGTACTCAATTAAACTAATAAACTCACTAAACTCACTCAAACTACACTTAAGACACTAGAAATAGACTCACATAAGACTCAAAAGACACACTAAAGACTCTAGAATTCGGCCTCTATTTATAGAGGTAAGCAAAGGTCCAAGGGGTGCTTAAACACCTCTTCAAAAGTGTCCAGTGTTCAATGTATATGCATTTTGAACTAGCTCGCCGTCGGCGGAAACGACCTCGCCGTCACGGGCTTCTGAAGGTCTTCAAACAAGCACGATCTCGCTTGTCTGGCTCGGGCTCGCTCGTTAGCGAGGTAGTTATAATTCTTTCGGAAATTTCTCCTCACGATCTCGCTCGTCGGCGAAGTAGTTATATTTGCATGAATTTCTTCCTTTTCGATCCAAATTTGCTCCATTTCATGCATTTTGCTTCTATCACCAATAAATCTTCATTCCTGCAATAAAATAAAGAAAATATCTTTCTTTAAAGTGCAATTTCATCAAAAATAGGTATGAATTTTTTAACATATTTTTCTGTGATCATTGTACAAGAAGGAAGAGTCAGAGGAACTTGAGGAATCTGCTTGGGGAGAAGAATTGAGATAAGTATATTTGTTTATTGTTTTATAACTTTAAATGAAATCCAACATATGTGTTATTATTCCCATGCATTCTGAGTAGTTTCCTTTGTCTTTCTCCTTGTTGTTAAGGTTTTGTGAAATGGAGAATTAAAAGAGTTGTGCCTAATAATATTAAATAGAGATTGTGATAATCTTTTACTTAAATCTTAATTTACTTTCAGTTTAGTCAATTGAATTGTTAACATATGTTCAATTATAAACTATAGTAAAGATTATATCCAAAATTCAGGCAATTCAAAAGCCTTGAAAGGAGGGTACAAATAAATAGGGAAATATTAATTATTGAGTGAATAATTGAATATTTTAGTGTGACAGACTAAAATCTTCAATTCGGTGCTATTTTTTTGGAGCTGAAGTGTAGATGTTAGCTCTCAGGTGAGGGGAATGTGGGAGCTTTGAAGTGGCAACAAGTATCCTCCCAAACTTAGCCTACGTATTCGAGAACTAAACATAAGCATTAGTCAATGTTCTTCGCACCTGCATCTAAAGGGTGAAGAATAGGAATGCTCCTATTTGGCACAATATAATTCTAAACTCAATTGATTATTCATTCACTCAATCCTCTTAACAAGGAGAAAGATACTTTTCTAAATTGACTTATATACTCTGTCTTTTAAGTAATAGTTTTTAAGTTTAAGTGTTCTTTATATTTCGTATACTATACTAAATTAGATTAGTGATCAACTTTTACTAAAAATTGGTCTGTAAATCTCTAACTTCCCTGTGGGATCGATATCTTGGACTCCAATAGAGCCCTTTATTACTTGAACGATACGTACACTTGCGTTGATTAAAAGGGGAGGGAGTACAATTGCTACTTTACTTTAAAAAACATATATAACTTTATTAAGCTTAACAATTATATACATCCTTCTATTTTTACCCTACTCTCCCCTAGGCTAAATTCATATATTAGCTGCGCGGCCGATCAAAATGTTAATGTTAAGTTTCTTAAAAATCTCAAAGAACTTAGAAAATTGATGGTCAAGCATATGTTGTTTTAATATTTGAGGAAAAGGTGGTGGTGGTGGTCTTTCAACTTCCACTTCAATAGGAATTACAGTCTGATCTTTACTTGGAGAAAAGGCATCTTTAGGTTTTTCACTCTCTTCTACCTCTCTCTTTTTCAATTTCATTCCAAATTTGCTCTTTGAATTCCATTCCACTTCTAAGTTGTACAGCTTTTTCTTGTTCATGTTCTTTCCCAGTTTCTTTAGGATTAATTTCGACATTGCTAGGTAGTGTTCCATGAGGTTTGTAATTAATAAAATTAGCAATTTGACCCATCTGATTCTCAATATTACGAATAGCAGTGTTTTGGTTTTTTAGCTCATTACTTAGTTGCAAGATTAATTCTTCTATAGATAACTTTTTCTGCTGATTATTAAAACCAGGAGGGTAAGTTGGTCTAAAGTTTGAATTTTCTTGATTATTCCAATTTGGATTAACTTGATTAGTACTCCATTGTTGATGTTCATTATTCTAATTAAAATTAGGATGATTTTTCCAACCAAGATTATAATAATTAGAATAAGGGTTATTAGTTTTACTAGCAATAGCTTGCAAAGTTTCTATTGTTTGAGAATCATCAATATTTGCAGAATTATCATTACTTACATGCAATATATTAAGAGCAAAAATATCTAGTTTCTTAGATATCGCAGCCACTTGTGAAGCTAAAATAGAAAAGGCTTCGTTATCTTGAATACTTGCCATTCTTTTAGGATTAACCCTTTCAGAAGGCCCCTGAAAATTATTATTAGTCATTTCTTCAATTAAAGTATAAACTTCTTCAAATGTTTTAGCCATTAAAGAACCACAAACAGTAGCATCTATAATAGATCTAAGTGATCCAATTAAGTCCATTATAAAATTTTTGAATAATTAACCAATCTGGCAAAGCATGATGAGGATATTTTTTTAATAGTTCTTTAAATCTTTCCCAAGTTTCATAAATTGTTTCTCCATCAAATTGCGTAAATGAAGTTATATCATTTCTTAATTTAGCAGTTTTAGAATGAGGAAAATATTTAGCAAGGAATTTTTATGTCATATCTGCCCAAGTTTTAATAGAACAAGTTGCTAATGAATTAAGTCACATCTTTGTTTTATCTTTTAAGGAAAAAGGAAAGAGTCAAAGCCTAATAGCATCATCAGAAACATTATTATATTTAAATGTAGCACAAAGTTCTAAAAAACTAGCAAGATGTAAATTTGGATCCTCATTAGGTGTTCCTCCAAATTGACTATTTTGAACCATTTAAATAATAGAAAGTTTAAGCTCAAAAGAATTAGCATCTATAGCTGGCATTTGAATACTAGTACAAAGTTCATCAACTGTAGGATTTGCATAATCCCTTAATGGTTTATATATATTTTGTTCATTGATTTCTATTGAATGTTGATTATTGTTATGTAAGTTAGCCATTTCCTGATATTTTTGAATTTATTTTCCTTTTTTTATTCTTTTAACTATTCTTTCTAATTTATAATCAAAAGGTAATAATCCTTCAGTTCTAGAACTACGCATAAAAATAAATTAAAATCTTTTTGGTATTGTTGTTTTTTTATATTTTTTTATGTTTTATATATTTTTAAAGAAACAAAAGTGTATAAATTATATTTAATTTGAAAAGTCTAAAAATTGTATTTTTAACTTTCTTTCTTATTTTCCTTATCTTCCCCGACACGACGCCAAAAACTTGATATGACTTTGCCTATCGGTTCTTTGTATATATACTTTCAGATGCAAGAATTTGATACCACTGCTAGAAGATTTAATCCCCGGCAAACGGTGTCAAAAACTTGATGTGACCCGACTGTACTTATGTAAGAATTTATGAATTTATATTTAGATTTTTATAATAATTATTGTAAAAGTCACAATTTCAAACGCAAGTATACGTATAGTTTCAAGTGATATAGGGCTCTAGTGGAGTCCTGGTTATCGATCCCACAGGGAAGATTTTTGAGAATATTAAGAAATATTTTTAGATTTTTCAAATTAAAAGTAATTATTATTTTTATTTCTTTTCAAAGTTTAGATTTTAAATTTAATAAAACATATGCTAAATGTAAGTAAGCAGTAATTAAATAAAGATTAGCAGGTATAAATAAAACAACTTTCTCCTTTTCAACTAATCCAAGATTTTTAGAATAATTATCATTTGTGGAGAATTTAGATTATGGTATTGTGCCAAATAGAAGCATTCATATTCTTTACCCTTTGGTCCAGGCATAAAGAATATTGACTAATCTATAGATTGGTTCAGTATGTTTTATTAGTAGAATGGTTTAATCTAGGCTCACACTACTAGATGTCCAAGGGTGGCTATAGTCGGCCCTACCAGTGACCCGTTCCATTTTTATAAACCAAATTATTAGAATTTAGTCTGTCACTCTAAAAACTAATTAATTCTGCACCCAATAAATCATATCTTCCTATTTATTTGCACTTCACCTTAAATAACCCGCATAAAGCCTTCGACTACCCAAGGATTCATGTGATATCTACTAGTTAAGAACTCATCTTTGGATAGGTCTCAAAATTCTTCAACAGGTTTTAACAATTTAAATGGCCACTTTAAAAAGTAAACTAAGATCAGGTATTAATATCTTCACAATTTTTATAAATATTTTAAGTTAAATTCTCCAACAAAATTTAATTATCTTATTATCTTTTTATAGTTGAAAGGAGAAAGAAAACTATCTACTCCTAACACATTGAATTTAGACAACAAAACATATTTATAAAACTTTGAACCAAGTTACAAATACTTATCTGGAATGTTCCTTCAAGTGATCCACTGCTCCTATTGACTCCAATGCAATGATGAAAGACTTCAACAGCAACAACACTAATAATCTCACACTTAACACTCAAAAATAAACTAAAAATACACTCACTAAATACTAAAGAAGGTGGCTCCCTAAAATAATTGGATGCTAGAGATGGATATAATGGCTATATGGTGCTTGGGACTATAGGGTGCTAAAAGGGGCAATTTTCTCTGTAGAATGGGCTCCTATTTATAGAGCTTTGAATTTGACCAGAGGTTGCTTAAGGCACCTCTTCAAAATTTGTCCAAATAAAATGTATCTTCTAGAAGGTAATTGTCGGGCCTAGGCACCGGGAACTGGCGCCTAGGCGCCGGACTCCGTGACCAGGTCTTCGCACCTCTTCACTTTTGATCGCACCTCTTCGCGAATAAAACCGTTTCCCTGTGTCCAGATGCATTGTATCACATGTCCTATATATTATGAGTAACTTCTAGTCTTCTAGAAGCTCTGATAACAGCTTAACACCGTCAAAATAACTACCCAAAGTAGTCAAAAATCTTATATGCGTCTGTATCAAACTGGCGCTTAGGCGCCAGATTCTGGCGCCTAGGCGCCAGGCCTACAATTTTGACAACTTTGCTCTTTAATATCCATTTTTGCTCCTTTTTGCTCCTTTTTCCCTCTTGAACTCTTTTTTTTATCACTTACATCAAAAACATAAAAATGTCTTTCATTAAAGCATAATATCCTTAAGAATTGAATCATAAATAAGGCATAAAATGGGTATTTTTTAAGTGGATCAGCTACACACTAACCTTTATGGGATGGTTGCATTACACATACAGAGTTATCAGTGGTGTTGAGAATGTGGATCATCAAATTTAAATTTAACATGCTCGGAGAAGCATTCAATCAGGTAACAATATTATTGAAAGAGACGAACCCTGCAGGGAATTTAGTGTCAGATGATCTGTACATAACTAAAAAGTTAGATTCAAAGTTAAGGTTACAATGTTAGAAGATTGATTGATGTGCGAAAGACTGCATGATATATTACAAGGTCAATGTAGTGGAGACGATTTGCTGATTTTGTGGTGCAAATAGATTCAAACAAAGGGAGCAAAAGAGTAAAAATCAGAAAAACACTCCATACAAGCTTCTCTTTTATTTTCTTCTCATACCCCAACTTCAAAGATTGTTTTCTTCCATGCTTACAAGCCCTCACATGACTTGACACAGTACTGGATCCGTTCATTCTAACTCAATGAGTCATTCTTCACATGGGGAGACATTTTCATTGTACTTACCTAGACTTTACATCAAAAGGATGCATTATTAGACTTCGGTTAAGTGCATATGGCTTCACCTTGTACAGTCACGCCGTAGCTCCATACTCATGTTGGCCAGTGATCATTACGCTGTAAAATTTTTCCCTTGATATGTGCATGATCATGTCATTCTTATTCCTAATGTTGATTATATCATATCCACATTGCCCAAAGGGGAAAACTAACCTCTACTTATAATCTTTGATTGAAGTGCTTCAAATATTATGGGAGGCGGGTGTGCATACGTATGACATCTCTACGAAACAGTATTTCTAATTAAGAGCAGCTCTTATGTGGACAGTTAGTGATTTTCTGGCCCATGGAATGCTGTTGATAGGGTTTTCTAGTTCTTCTACTGCTTCCACTTCTGCTCCCCCACATCCTGCTACCACCCCTCCTATGACACATGTTCCTACATCCACTACTACACCCCTCCTGTGACACTTGCTCCCGTACCCGCTGCTGCCACCCCTCCTATGACACCTGCTCTCGCAACCGTTGCTGCCTTGCCTCTTGTGATGCTTGCTACTTTCACACCTACTCCCCACGAGTTGTAACTACTACTATTGCTGACACACCTACTGCCCCACCACTTCTAGTTCCACCTGCTCCGACACCTCTTGAGCTTGGCCCATAAACTCTTGCCAACCCCCCCCCTCCCCGAGGGTACATTTAGTACCAGAAGAAGACTCATAAGTTTTTTTAAACATTATATTATGTTTAATCTTCATGTTATAGATACTTTTATAATTAATTTGTTTCTTAAGAAGATTCATTTCCCACAAGTTGTATACCACATGCATCGCAGAGATTATCAGGAGCATGTATAATTAGCCATATCTATCATGAAAGCAGATCCTTGTAACGACTCAGGACTTATGGTTCAGGGAGTTTGAGATACGATCATGTAATTTGAATCATATTTGTAAATTGAATTTATTTTTTATACTAATAAATGGATTATTTTTTAAGTTGTACAGGTCTTTTACCTGACTCCCAGAGCACCGCCATGAGATCAACAGAATCTTTAAGGTTCGGGGCAGGCATCGCCCTAGAGACATGTTCATGACAGCTCGTTGGAGAGACAAATGGCTTGCCTGGATCGGAAAAGGGTTTTTGGGACAGTTAACCACAGCCTGTGCCTCTCTTAATTATGAGAGGAAGAGGCAAACGAACCAGGCTAGCTAGGTAACGAAGGGGGCCAAGGGAGTTGTGCTTCATATTAGCGGATATGTCCCCCATACAAAGCCCTACAGAAGGCTGATAAGATTCTCATTTATATATATATATATATATATATATATATATATATATATATATATATATATATATATATATATATATATATATATATATATATTGTTCAGCAAATTTGCATCTGATTTGTGTCCTTTTTGCGTCTAATAATCAGACGTTAAATTGAGAATAATATTTTGTTGTTATTTGATATTACATGCCGCAAATTCCATAGTAATCCGACAAATAGTTTTATCATATGATGTTTTCAGATGTAAAGTTTGACACACGTGTTGCCTACAAAAATCCGACGCTATGATGACGCAAAAAATGACATAAATTATTTGCGCTAAAATATTTCAATCCAAAATTGATGGAATTAACAGTATCGACCCTTGAATTACCAGCATAAATAATCGAATGTAAATTAGATGCGAAGCCGACGATATACTTCAAATATCATCGGGTTTGCCTTCAATATGCGTCCAATTTGGCCGACACAAATTTGTTTTATTCCTGTAGTGATTGACGCTTCTGCAGGAATCTTTCCCTTCCAAGGGCTATCCCCCTCTAAACTGGTTAGATCAGTTGTGTTGTCCAAATTTACTATACGACCTACCATCAGCTCCAACATCAGTCCCTGCAATGACATCCTTTCATATACTAGTAAGGCTTTCCTTAAGAAGTTCCTCATTTCCAAAGAAATAATCCCGTAATGAGAAGGGAGCGCACCAAGCGATGCTAGTTATGGAAAGTCACCCGACACTTCTTTTCTGTGATGGATTGGTTCACTCCGATTGGACTTCCCACAATTAGATCTTGCAATGCCAGATAACTCGCCACCTTCCCATGTATTTGCAGTAAGTGTATTCATAATTATTCATTGATATGTCTTCCTCTCAACAAGCATCAACTCATTCATCTCTGTCTTGTGGATAACGATGGTGGAATAAAAAATTGAATAAGTAACATCTTTATGTGGAAGTTTATCAATCTGCCTCTCTTTGGCTTTCTGAGCAACTAAAGTTGTATCCTTTTTCTCTCACTCGACTTGGGTGGCATCAGAAACAATCTAGTCAACCTCAATCATCTCACCATAAACTCTGGGAGCTAACAACTTGCCAACTACCAAGGCCTCCAGGTACTATCGAATGGACAATTTCCCTCGAACTTATTCTCTTCTAGTTATACCTTTGGCATAATCTTCAGTTTAATCTTGGTGGGAGAGGCCTCGATCGAGACCATCCTGATTGGCTCGTCGCCCTTCATATGAGCAAAGCAAAAATTAAGCTTGTAGTCCTTCACATTATATTTGAGACCTCGAAGGTTAGATCATTCTATAGAAGAGGTCTAGAGATATCCACTGAGATACCAAAAGAAAAATTGGTAGCTTAATAGCTCCATCAACCATGTGATTCTCATTTGACAAGCAATGATAATGACGGTCATCACAAGAGTAATAGAGTTTGGTGTCACAAGCTAGATGACAAACACGCCTAAAAATTACCTACTTTTTATATGCATTTTCATGCTCGTTTTTAATGATATTGTACTTTAAAGGAAGATATTTTACATATTATTGGTTCCAAGTACAAGAAATGGAGTTTTGGATAAAATGGAGTAAAAATGGTGCAATTTGGAGTCAAATCGAGCACGAAAGAAAATTTTGATTTGACGCATTTTGATATGTTTTTATATGTTTAATCTCTGTTTTTATATGTTTAATCTCTTTTACATTTATCACATGTTTTTGAATGAAATTGAACTTTAAAGAAAGGTTATTTTCATGTTTATCTTGTAGGATAACACTTGGAGTGAACTGGACCTGAAATAAGGAAAAATATAGCGAAACTGAGGTGCTGCCAGCAAAGTGGCTCCTAGGCCCTAGTCTTGACGAGAAAACGGTGTCTAGGCACCAATTCTGGTGCCTAGGCGCTAAAAGCAGTTGTGGAGAGATTCTAGACGCCCTAAGGAGTTATAAGGTGACTTATGACACTTGGGAAAGCACCTTTTGGCATTTTAAACATTTGGAAACTCCAAGAATGTTCAGAGATCATAGATAGAAGAATGAGACTTAGATTTCTACCTTTTCTGGAGAGACTGTGAGATATTTTGAGATATCTGTAAGGAATTGTATTAGCATTACGTAGATCGGAAGGAGACTTTGTTGGAGAGATTTCTCATTTCTTTCAGAGGAAAATAACCAAGTATTTTATTCTTCGTTATCTTATAATTATTGTAAACACTTTTCTAGTGAATTCTTTGATTTAAAAAAAGTTTTCTGTTGTGTTTTCTCCATGCTTAGTGAGTATATTTCCTTACTCTTTCTCTTAGTGATAAGAAATAATCATGTGTAGGATTAGAATGGTTTGATGATTTCTTTTATTTCAAAATTGTGATGATATTTTCACTGGTTATTAATTTACTTTGCAAACTGCTCACTTATAATGTTAAAACATGTTGCAAAACATAATGAACCGGGAGGGCTATGATTTCACCCACTTGTGAATATCACACTAACATTACGAGCAGGGCGACCAAAATCTAAGGAGAGGGAAAAAAGATAGGGAGATAAGATTTGATGGGTGTAGAATCGGTGTTTCTAGAGTGACAGGCTAGATCCCTTACCAATTTGGTCTAGAGTTGGAACTTGAAGTCCCTAGTTGGTCCTCTAGAGAAGGCACAGTGGATAATCTGGAAGTGAGAGGCGAGAATCTACTCAGGGCAACCATACATTCAAGAGCTGACTTTAGATTAGCTAATGTTCTTTATGCTTGGGAGGGGTAAAGAATATATATGCTTCTATTTGTCACAAAATTACATTTTTAACTATGAACATTTGTAAGAGGAAATAGATTTTAATTATATATAAACTTTCCAAAATTTAAACAATCTCCTTAGATTATGTTTTATTTAATCTAATTAACTTTAGTTTTATATTAAATTAGTAAATATAAGAAAACAAAAATTTTAAAAATTCCAAACTAAGGCCTGATAGTTGTATACTAGAATTAACCTAAGGGATTGCTTACTGACCCACTTTTAATATGTATGCAATTTATGTTTATAGCAACGGCACCAAAAACTTGCTCCCGCTTAAAATATAGATATATGATTTAATGTATAATGTGGATTCTACGCAAGTATACGTATCGTATCAAGTAATACGAGGCTCTAAGTGAGTCCTGGTTATTGATCCCACGGGGAAGTTTTTAATCGATTTGTTATCGACTAAATTTAAAGGAATTACTTACTAATATAGTAAACGGAAATTAAAAGTAACTATTGCAACTAAAGTAAACTAATGCTTTGAAATAAGTTGATTTAAATAATTCAGAAAAAGTATCATTCTCCTTGTTTTTAGAAAATTAAGTGAATGATGAATTTAAATAGAATTTTTAAATTGTATTGTAACAAATAGGAGCATTCCTATTGTTTACCCTTTGGTCCAGGTACAAAGAACATTGACTAATCCTATGTTGACATGCGAATCCATGGCTAAGCTAGGAGGATACGGGCCGCCACTTCGTAGCTCCCCGTTCCCCTCACTCGAGGGCTAACATCTATACTTCGACTCTCAAACAAGTAGGACCAAATTGAGTATTTTAGTCCATCACACTAAAATATACAATTCTACGCCCGATAATTAATATTTCCCTATTTATTTGCACCCGCCTTTCAAGGCTTTCGACTTCCCTGAATATTGGATGTAATTTTTACTATAGTTGATAATTCAACATATTTTAACTACTCAATTGGCCGGATTGAAAGTAAATTAAGTTTTAAGTAAAAATTATCACAATTTATTTTAATATTATATTATGTGCTTCTATTTAACTTCATCAATCCGCAAAATTTTCATAAACAAGGAGAAAGACTAAGAAAACTACTCAGAATGCATGGGAATAAAACAAAGCATAGATTTCATTTAAAGTTAACAACAATAAACAAAGATACTTATCTTAATTTCCTCCCCAAACAGACTCTTTGAAGTTCCTTTGACTTTTCCTTCTAGTACATCAAACTAAATAGCACTCCAATAAACTAATAAACTCACTAATGATAAACAAACTCACTCAGACTCACTAAAATGAACACACAGAAGACTCAAGAGACACACCCTAAAAGACTAGAATTCGGCCTCTATTAATAGAGGTAGGAAAACGTCCAAGGGGTGCTTAAACACCTCTTCAAAAAGTGTCCAGGTTCAATGTATATGCATTTTGAACTAGCTCGCCGTCGGTGGGAAACGACCTCGCCATCAGCGGGGCTTCTAGAAGGTCTTCAAACCGCACGATCTCGCTGTCGGCGGGCTCGAGCTCGCTGTCGGCGAGGTAGTTATATTTCCTTCAGAAATTCTCCTCACGATCTCGCCGTCGTCGGCCTCGATCTCGCCGTCGGTGAAGTAGTTATATTTGCATGAATTTCCTCCTTTTTGATCCAAATTTGCTCTATTTCATGTTTTTTGCTTCCATCACTTATAAATCTTCATTCCTGCAATAAAATAAAGAAAATATATTTCTTTAAAGCGCAATTTCATCAAAAATAGATATGAATTTCTTGATGTATTTTTCTGTGATCACTTACCTCGCTTCTCTATGGGACTGATATTAGGGTTAAAAAAAGCCTTATATTACTTGAAATGATGCATGTATTTGCGTAGAACTTTTAGTGTGTGAAATATAAATCTAATTCTAAAGTCTATAATGTATTTGTTTTGCAAACTAGCCACATAAAGAAACTGTGCCAAGTTTTTGGCCTAGGAATTAAATAACCGCGTAATTGCAGGTTGGGTCAATGACCATGTAAAAATAAAAAACGTCGCACAACTCCTTGCACAGCGAAAGTCAAAAGCATAGTCAAAATTGATCCATATATATATCACTAGCTCCTTGTCTTCAAAGGTGATTATTATCTTGTCTTGACTAATGGCACGAAGGCGAACATAAATATTGAAGATGTGACTCTTCTTATATATAATACCTCAACTTTGGCAATCTTTAATGAATCAACAAGGCTAGAAGCCACAAAAACCATTAGATAGTGACGGCGAGGAGTCATGTCATGTGCCGAAAATAATTAGGAGTTGTGGAGGAAGATGACAAAAAAATGCATTTATCACTGTTTTAGCCCTTTCATATGGTCATGGAGAGTCCTAATCACCATAACTAGGGGTAGAACCAAAAATAAAGGAGCTGTAGAAATTGAACAACAAAAAGTGTTAGTATAAAAACCTAGAGTTTAAATGAAATTTATAAAGAGATAACTATTACAACGGGCGCTCACCCCTACCCAATCTAAAGGAATGAAATGTCGTATACAAGGGTCTAATGCACCCTTAGCCAAAACATGATCAAGCCAAAGCACTCGCCAAAATAAAAATTTATCCCAAGACCTAAATTGGCCTAAACTACTGGACACGGCTTTAACCTTAGAAATTGAAAGCACCGATCTTTTAAAGATTTGTGAGTAATTGATGGACGCCAGTCATCATCTATTTATCATAACAACCTGCTCTTGTAGCCTTTTCAAATGAGATGACAAGACACTTGCTTTCGAAATTTTTTGTATGTTGACATCACACACAAAGGAAAATTTGTTCTCGTCCAGGGAATGAGAGAAGAACTTACAATCCAATCGAATCCCCTCAATATTGTCCTTATGTGTTTCTAAAGGTGATGGAACGTCTCCGAGGAGATCAATTTCCCCTTCTTTACCACAAAGACCATCGTCTCCTTCTGCCACTTGTTTCTTCTCTGCCACTGACATGGTCAAAGCTTTTTCAATGTTTGCCCTATCCGAATCATCAATAATATTGAGGGAACAAAGACTTAAGCATCATAATGGAAACAATCAATAAAACAAGAACATAGAATACTAATAATCCCTAATATCTCAGACGTCGTCGACTCTTGCAAATGAGCCTTCTATAAAGAAAGAGGAACGCAGGTACTAGATTGAAGGTTCTAGACTTCCAACAAGCTAGAGGTATCATAATGACGGGTCAAATGAATGGGCCTTTAGTTATGAATACAATTCAATATCCTTTAGGGTCACCTCGAAAGAGCCCTTTTGACACGAAGGCGAAATTATCCTCCTATTCACCACCACTTCCTTCTTCCATTTGATCTCATTGTGTTTTCTGCCTCTCTTATGAGAATATCCCCTAGATTAAAACATTGTTTTGGATATCACTTTGGGACTTTGTGAGCCTATCCATTGTAATTTTTTATGGGGCTAAGGGGAAACTATCTGCCATCATTTAAGAATAGTTAACAATTCACTCTATTTAATTTCTCATTTTTATCATACTGGAGCTACTAATGTTTGAGAGAATTGTGAAACTAAAATATTTACAATAAAAATATCCCTGACTGGATTATCAACAGATCAAAATGATATGAGTAAAACATAGGTTGCTAGATAGAATTCTATGAGAATAAATAATACTATCTGGAGGAGGACTAAGCAACAGTAGACAATCGGCCAAAGACTGATTGGTCGGCCAACTAATGACCACCCGACCGAGTAGATCAGCCAACCCGTATTCTAATTGACTTAGAGACAGCTCAAGCAGATGTTAACCTACAAGAATACGACTCGCCATATATTTATCATTTGAATGACACGAACCCGATTGATTGAGGACCGACCGACTAATGAGGTCCATGATGTAATAATCCTAGTTCAGGTTGTTGAAACTATATACAAAAATATCTCCCATCTCTTTCTTTTTAGCACGTTTATATCTTCTTTTCATGCGGTATTGATTGGGTATGATTCACGCATAAATCTTAATTAAAAAAATTATATATAATTAAATTAAGAAATTCTCATTTATATTTTAAATAAATAAATAAATAAACTATTATAAGATGAACACAATATTTGCCCCCAAGTCCATACGTTCAAACTGGCACATCTGAAATCTTTATTTTGATTTCCTCAGCTCTCCAACCGGCCCAATTGCTGAACAGCTAACGAACTTTTTTGGCGAGAAGGAGGCCGCAGCGGTTGACCCCTACAGATTCCCCATTAAAAAAATTTCTAAGAAACAGAACATTATGTTCAATGAGCCCAGAATACAGAAATATTATGAAGAGAGAGAGAGAAGAAGAAGAAGAGAAGTGGGGGGTCGGGTGGGTGGCTAGGCGACAACTCGTGGGGCGACGGTTGCTGTTTCCCCGCAGCTTCCTTCACACATCCCCTTTTCACATCTTCCTATTTCCTTGAACCATTCCAATCTATCCTCTTCAACCACTCCCGGTTCCATTAAACAAGTTGAACAGAAATGTATGGGTGGAAGAAGGAATCCATGCGAGACGAGCGGGAGAAATAGTTGGAGATATCGAAAAACAAAGTCCCCATGACAAGCATGAACTAAATGCCAAATCACAAAAGATATCCAACCGATCCTCTCCCATTATTTAACCAAATCTCTTCTGCCATTTTCCACCAAATACCTTAACTCTTTCTCGCCACACACCCCCCCACCCCCACCCTTTGCCTCGTTCAAAAGATCCCCTTTACTATTTGTCTTCTTCCTCATTCCCTCCCTCTCCCAATTCCCCACCTTCCTTTATATTCCCACCTTCCTCCACCTTCCTCCCTCCGCTCCCCTGCCTCCTTATTCCTTATTCAAAGTTTAAAGAGGAGGATAGATAGCTTAAAAGATGCAGGAAGAGGTGGGAGAGGATCTCCTTAGTTTGAGATTAAGCATAGGTGGTGCTTATCACTTTGATCAACCCACCAGAAAGAGGAAAAGAATTGACGAACCAAATGATAAGAACCTCATGCTGTTGCTGCAGACCAGAGACCGCATGACGCAGTTGAGCTGCAACAGACATGGGATGGGAGACGACAAGGGGTTCCAGTTGGTTCGCCTCCTGTTGTTATGCGCCACTGCAGTGGACCGGAATGATCGGAGCTCCGCCGCCGATTTGCTCCGGCAGCTCTACCGCAACGTCTCCTTATCCGGCAGTCCGATCCAACGGGTCACCGCCTACTTCACCGATGGCCTCATGGCCAGATTCATGTCCAAAAATTCTTCTTTTTATAGCTCCATCATGGCGGAACCCTCCCCTGCAGAGGAGTTCTCTGCTTTCACTTCTTTCTGCCTAGCATCCCCTTACTACCAATTCGCACATTTCACAGCTAACCAAGCCATATTCGAGGCTTTTGAAGAAGATGAGCATTGGAACAGAGGATGCCTCCATGTCATCGATTTCGATGTCTCTTACGGCTTACAGTGGCCTTCCTTGATCCAATCTTTATCAGATAAAGCCACGAATGAGAAGCCTATTAGTCTTCTTATAACAGGGTTTGGGAGAAGCATGGAAGAGCTGAAGGATACAGAGAAGAGGCTTTCGAGCTTCGCCTCAGGTTTTCGTAATCTGCTCTTTAAGTTTGAGGGGAGATTGAGAGGAGGAAAGGGGCAAGAGGAGATTCAGGTAAATAAGAATTCAACTGTGGCGGTGAATCTAGTGTTCTATCTCCACACGCTCAAGAATTATTCAGAAATCTGTACAACTTTGATGCAAATAAACGCATTGAATCCTTCAGTCGTAACCTTGGTGGAGAAAGAAGGAAGCAGAGGGAATCAAAATAGTTTCTTGTCGAGATTCATGGAATCTTTACAGTACTTCGCCGCCATGTTTGATTCATTGGATGACTGCCTCCCCGCTAGGAACAAAGAGAGGCTGAGGATTGAAAAGAACCACTTGGGGAGGGAGATCAGACATGCTGTTAAGGATGAAGAAGACAAAGGCTGCAGATATGAGAGATTGGAGACATGGAAGACGGTGATGGAGAGATACAGATTTGAGAGCCTGAGGATGAGCTCACGTTCAGTGAGTCAGGCAAAGCTTCTTCTTAAGATTACTAGCCATTGTTCCGCCATGGATGACCATGGAACCGGAACAGGATTTAGAATCTTTGAAAGAGATGAAGGCAACGCTTTGTCTTTAGGTTGGCAAGATACTCATCTAATCACTGCAACTGCATGGCGTCGATCTTCATAATATGAATCAAAAACAAAAAAAAAACAAAAAAATCAATCAATATGTTTTTAGTTTTGTGAGTTAATATTACCAATATTTGTTAATCTTTCTTGTAACAATTTTTTTTGTACCTTTTTATTAACATAATTGATGTATGATTGTGTAACAATTATGGAAGGAATTCAAACTTTGTTAAATGTAAGAATTGCAGCTTGGATTAAGGAACGTTGAATTTCAATCCTTGAAGTTGTATTTGATTGTCTGTTTGATTGTCTGTATACGCGCATGATTATGAATTTTCTTAATGACTATTTTATATATATTATATTTTGTCAACAGCAGAAATCTGTGGTATTTTATGGGTTCAAATGTAACAAAAAGGTTCCTTACACGTGAATGGAATAACAAGTAATTAAAGGCCGGGTCAAGCTAAGCTAACATTAATTTATTATTAAATTAATTGATGCAATTTATATATTTAATTTATGCATTTTATTATTTCTATACTGACCTGGTCTGAAACTTTGAAAAGAATGCTAATCTGCCAATAGAGCTGACACGGCTGTGACTAATTGTGGATAGAGGATGAGCTTTATTCACCACTTTTAACAGCAATTTATGCTCAATTTTACTAGATCAACCGCACCGCAGCTGATGCCGGTAAATTTACGTATGTAGCCCACAATTCTTACCTATTTACATATCTAATCCACACATCAAAATATCTATTTAACTTTTAAAAAGTTAATTATTAAATGGTTTGATGCATATAGATATAAAGTTTGGATGGTAGATATGCAAATATAAAAAAGTTGTGTGATATGCATGTAAATCTTTTTTGTTTTAATCAAGTCATCCTTGATCTAGCAATATTACTACTTGTCCACATGCAGAGCAAAAGTAAACTAATTAATCACATCTTAATAATCTTATTTTGTTCTTTTAGCTCAATACTATTCTCCTATTTTCCAAAAACTAATATTTCCTCTATAGATTATGTATATATAATGTCACCATATGGCATAAATTTAGTCAAAACCACACTAAATTCTGTTCAAAATATTTGAATTGATAATTTAATTTTTTTCAAACTTGTAGAAGAATATCCATATGCGCTATTTTTGGTTGTGGAAGTTAAGTGAAATTTGATAGCAGTTGTAGATTTGTTGTTCCCATGAGCTTCCTTTTCTCATTGCGTGGATCAGCTCTTTCCTCGTTGCCGCGGTTAGCATCTGACCGAGCATATTCTGTAGTGAGATTTTAAGGATAAATGAATTGCCTTTGGAATTATCTTTTGACTTGGTAATTTTCCAATGTTTAAAATGACATATTTTCATTTTTTCTTCTTTTTAAATTGAACAGTAAATCAGCAGAATTTGGTGGAATTTTGAAATTTTGGTGTTAGAATTTTTTAATTTTATTTTTACAAACAAAACTTCACAAATCAAATTGCATCTGATCAGAACGCTAAATTTGCTGCAAAATCATTAAATGATAATATTGAATCCTCTAAAGATGTAGGATGTCGTATCATTGGTGAGTACAAATAATGTGGTAAAGATTCTATTTTTGTAGAGGAAATGTTGAAGAGGGAGATGGGTATGAGATCCCTAAGAGGTCTCAAAGATTTTTTTTTTGATCTCGAGTCTACGATCAGAGGTATCATGCTCGCTCAAGAGAGAGAGTGAGCGATTCATAATACAAAATCTCAAAGTTCTCAAAAAAAGGGAGGCTATGAGAGAGTGGAATCCCCTCTTCCCTTAGCTTGACTTCCTTTTATACAAAGATGAAAAATAATTAAAAAATATATTTAGTACAACATGATTTCCATCCATTGTGTCATGATGAAGAGACCGTGATGCGGAAGCCAAGCAATGGTTTTAAAGATGGATGAGCACGCGTCCTTGTTGGTAATGATGACCATCTCTAGCAGTTGTATCGCTCTGTGTAGGCTATCCCTCATGGGTGGAACTTGGAAGAGACGAGTTCAGCTAATTTAGCCGATAGGCTCTGTTCAGCCACTTCGACAGGTGGGCTCTATAATATGCGTAAGAAATAGTATATAGCCCTATTTATATATTCAATTAAATATTATTTTTATTTAAATAACCCTTATAAATATTGCCGTGACAACCTTTTGTAATAACTTTTCTTAATTCAAAACAATCTCGTCAGTGAAATTTGATCAAAGATAAAAAAAATTCGAAAAATTAAATTTCTCTCTTTGGACTCCTTAATTTTTTCTTATATGTCTGCATATATATTGAAAGAGAGAACAACTAACACTTGTGGTTGGTTAGAAAGAGGTTTGCTATTCTAATTCAATGTTTTAATCAAATGATCCATAAACATTTGATTAAATAAAAAATATATTTTTATTATGTAATAAGATTTTAACTCATAAGAATAACTTAAATCATGAAAGTATTTTGTGACATGTGGGCTACTTGATGTTGAAATATAATCAATATTGTAGTATTATTTTACTTAGTCCATGTGATATTATTCAATTTAGAGTCTGTTTGATGTGGTGTTTTCACAGCTTCACGGTTTGAAATTGACATTCTACACGCTTGTTTATTGCATACCTTCATTTTACATCATTGTCACTGACCCGCAGCCTGCAGTTTCGCACTCAGAAAATAATAAAGTTCACCCTAACAGGGTACTATCGGGCGCATGAAGCTGTTCCATTGTTCACACGATGGCATAAAAATTATTTCGTGTGGAAAGAGCTCGATTGATAATGTTTTTCTTTGAATTCCATCATCCTCCATTACCTTCTAAAATCTTAAATTTCTGTTATCGTTCAAAAAGTTCATCCTACCTCTACTCCTTTCTCTGTAGGTTTGTTCTTCGTGTTCTTCGTCTTTGCTGAGACATGTAGATTCAATACATACGTCTATGAATTGTTGTTTACATTTGAAAGAGCTTTGGAGGAATGGATTGTCTGCTTTGCTTGTAAAACTCATTTTTTGTTTGTTTACTTATTTAAGAAAGATTTTGGTAAAAAAGCTGACACCATGCATACTAGTTTGATAGATTTCAGATGTTTATTTTCTGATATGTTGCTCTATGTGGGCTTTACTTGAACAAATTTGGCTACTTGCACATTTTTTGTCATGTTGGAGTATGTGAATTTTGATCAACTTCTCTGTATTAATGGTTTTAAATTAGGTGAGGGTATTTTTTCAGGGATTGGTTTTAGCCGTGACATTAGGAATGATTGTGGTTTTTAACCACTTTATTACCTCTACTCGTTTCTCTGTTTGTTCTTTATCGTCTTTTTTTATCTTTGTCGTCTCTATCTTTATCGTTTTTTTTTTTTTTTTTTTTTTTGAGAAATTGTTTGAAAAAAATTTGACACAGGGCATAATTTTTGCGGACTAGTTTAAGCATTCCTAATTCATGGTATGGGATTCCCTAAAGTTGGTTATATTTGTGTCTCAGTTTGTATTTTATAATGAAGGAGACTATTAACACTATTGTGTTATATAGATAAACGGTTGGGAGATATATGCATTGCTTTCTTGAACTCTGTTGGTTATATTGGTGTCTAGTTTTAAGTATTGTAATGAAGTTAGTCATTAAAACTTTTGTGCCATGTGGTGAAAGAGTGGGTGAAATGTGGATTACTTTCTCGATTCATTTGGTTGTATTGGTGTTCGGGCTTGGATTTTATAATGAAGTTGGTTATCAAAACTTTTTTGCAATGTGGAGAAAGGATTGCTGGAGATGAGATTGCTTTCTTAAATTCAATTGGTTACATTGGTGCTTGGGTTTGAGTTCTATAATGTTCGTTATTATCACTTTTGTCATGTGGATAAAATGGCTGGGAGAGATGTGGATTGCCTTGAATTCAGTTGGTTATATTGACGCTCAATTTTTGGTTTTAGTGGAATCTTCATTGTGGTTTGGTTAATGGGTCTGTGGTTAATTTCGGGTGATAAAATTTTGGCTCTTAATTGCAAACAAATTTTATCTGTTGTTGTTTCTTTGATACTCCGGTAATCGTCATTGATGTTCGGTAAATGACATGTTGAGTGTTTGTGGTCACTAGGGGCCGTTTGGCATGGCAAATGTTTGGAGGGTTGTTTGATAAAAAGAATATTTCATTTGCCTAAGTGATGTAAAACTTTTGTTGAAATGAGTTCATCTTTTTTTTTTTTTTGTGAAAATTTAAGTTGATGATTTATTTTCATAAATAATAGTGATAATAGGTAAAACAAAAGAGTGTGGATGAAAATCAGGCACACGTCCCTCATGAACATATGAAGATCATTTACGGCAGTTAATATTACAAGCTAATTGTGAATTTTCTGTACACAAGGTGGAAAAAGGTGCTGGGAAGATGATGAAGTTGTGAGAACAAATTACAAATATATAAGTTAATGGATTAAATAATAATGTCTATTAGTTTTTATTTATTTATGTTTGATGTGCTTTGGAAATGTTTAATGTTTATTAAAATATTTTTTATGCAATGATATTTATGTGGAATCTCTAATTCTTGAAGTATATTTTTTTAATCTTTCATCATATATTTTATCCCAGATAGATGCCCTCCTAAGCAACTATGGGTGTAATATAAGTTTTTTTTTTATTTCTTTCTTTAGTTTGGAAGTCAATGATGAGATATTTGACTTTAGAGGTTCTATGTGATGACCTTTTATGTTGCAATAGATTTTTAACACATATGAGATTGATATCAAGGAAACTAATTTCCCCTTCTTTTTCAGTTATATAATTGTTGGAGTGTTTATGGAGGGCCTTTGTGTTGATATGTTTTTGTGACATATAAGATCGATATCATGTGGATTAATGTAAACCATGATGCCATTTCTTTAAGGTCTTCTCTTTGTGTAATGACTTATTATTTGTCAGTTTATATTTATTTTGAGACCTCGTAGGTTTATAAATATTTATCTATGTATTTCTACTAAACTTGCTATAAAATTTTTCATTTAACTTTATCGTTGTACTATTAAGACAAGCTATTTATTTTTGTGATTTTTAACTTCCAGTACATATGATCTGAAGAACTTTGGGTGCTTCTAGAGTTTAATACTGAAATTGTGGATTGTAATATTCTCTACATACATTATAAAGAAAAAAGTCATTATGGGAGAAAATTTTACAGGTGTCCAAAGAATAGACCGACAAAGAACTACGATATATATATGTGTGTGTCTCAGTTTAATAATTCTACCTCAGATAGTGATCATGCATAGAGAGCTTATTTGGGGAAGAATTTAACCTATAGAATTGATCGTCAATATTTTAAAATAAATATTTTGATAATATTAATTATTGTTTTAATATTTTTATTTTTTATTTTGATTGTTGTGCTACTCATTATTAACTGAGACGTCACATATAAATATAATATTTCAACTTATAATTTTTCAAAGATTTTGAATGTAATTTTTGTTTTTTTGTATGAGTTATTAAGCCTGGAATGATTATCATACAATACACAATGCAGTACATGGGCAAAAATATCTTCTTTTCATAAACAGCTATGGGACAGTTGTTGCACAACTATATAATGCAAACAGACACACAACTTTCTCACAACAATTTTCCCACTGCAGCTTCTCTGCATAGCTGCTGCAGAGCGGTTATTTCAAACAACTATAACTACCACAAGTAGATGCAAAATTATTTGATGATAATAATAGTAATAATAAACATAATGAGTTATATGATTCAAATGATTTCTTGAATTGGTTAAAGCATAAACTCATTAATAAGCAATAAGAAAGCTGGATCATTAAATCATAATGTTTGTACTTTCTTGCATGTAATATAATATTAGATCTATATTTATTATAAGTTATAATTTGATATAATCATGATAATTCAACGATAATATTAGGACATATCTTATATGTGTGTGTATGTGTGTGTGTGTATTCACAAGTACATACATACATACAAATAGCCTACGGTAGGGTTCACACCGCCAGAAAAATCATTCAAAGTTTTTAAACACATGGTACATACGTCGTGGTTCATTACAGGAAAGCTCTGATTTACCAACCAATTTGTTTTGGTCCGTAATTAAGTGACAAATTATTTGACAGGCCAACTGGCGAACAACTGCTATCGATATTACGACTGAAATTTCGGACAAAATAAAGCTTCAAAGTAAAAGAGGCTAAACTCGTGACAACCAAACAAACTCACTTAAATACTTCTAATTTATTGACTTAGGGTCTGTTTTGGGCAGCATGTGAGTTTCAGGATAAACTGCGATAAGCAGCTTATCTTAAAACGCAGTCTGCGGGTCGAACCACGGCCTGCGTTTAGTGTAAAAATCCTAAACGTGGCAGGTAGCTTTTTCAAAAACATGCGAACCAAATGGTTAAACGGAGTTTTCAAAATGCCACCACACTTATAAGCTGTCCCAAAAGATCCCTTAGTTCAGTCGACAATTTTAACCGACTTTTAAATCAGTCAGTAACCAGCTGCAACATTTAATTAAATCCACACGACGGCTCGAAACACTCTTATTGTGTTTGGAGAATATTGTCTTTGGACTATTTACACCCAAAGTTAGCCCAGCTACATTGGGTGGTGTAATTATGTCCTAATTGAGCGTAGCTAAATTTTTGCCATACTCGTTCCAGGATGGATGGCCAAGTGATCAGAATTATTACACCATTTGATTGTGTGGTTATGTCGTTGGATGGTTTCTCCTCTTGCAGTTCTTATGTTCGTCATTGGAGCGACAAAAGTAATTTTACTCTTGCATGTAGTGTATCTCAACAAATTTTTTTTGTAAAGCATAGAAGAGTTAATGAGGAGAATTTCAACATCCAATTTCTCTTCTAGAATGAAGAGGGCATTTGAAGTAAGGTTTTGAAAGTTTCATTAGTTGTAGAGAGTTGATATGAATGTGTATCTCTATATATTTATGATCCTTCATAATGAAAATACATTGTAGTGCGGCTCTGTGATTTTTCTCCATTTCTCAAGTTTTTCATAGAAATCTCAATATTTTCTTTTTTCTAAAATTATTTTTATTATTCTTCTGTTCAATATTTTATTTTGGATTTCTTAAATCGATGTGATCATATTTCATAGTGTGGTTTTGATTTCTAATTGGTCAAAGCCCAAGCGCTTACAAAATCTATCCCAAGAAGTGATATCAAAGAGGGGTGTTTGAATTGAGTGGGATCAATGGTAGAAGAAATTAGATACAAAGTGGATAAGCTCAAAGGATCAAACTTCACATTCTATTAGATGCAAGTGGAGGATTTATTATATAAAAAAATGTATATGTTGTTAGAAAGAAGCATTAAGGTGCCTGAATCAATGACTATATAGAAAAATTTATAAGATGCAAAATGGAAGAGTTTAGAATATGATTTATATTTCACACACTAGAGGTTCTAAGCAAATATACGTATAGTTTCAAGTAATATAGGTCTTTTTTTTAAGACCTCAATATCCATCCCACAGAGAAACGAGGTAGGAATCCCTTAAGCTAATTATAGTCTACTAATATCAGGCTTAAGTTTAGAATTTTCTAAAAGTTGGGTTTTCCAAAATATACTAATTTACTATAAAATTAAAGTTAACTAAAAACCTAATCTATGTGGACTGGTTAAATTTTGGAAAGTTTTTATATAATTAAAATCCCTTTCACCTTGCGATGAGAATATAATTAGTGGAGGAATTGAATGTCTAACGTTTAAAATGTTGTATTGTGAAAAATAGAAGCATACATGCTTCTTTACCATCTCTCTAGTGCATAAAGAACACTGACTAATCTAAGGTAAGTTCCAGCTTGTGTGGTAGTGCTGAGTAGATTCTAGCCTACCACTTCTAGATTACCCACTTGGCCCTCTCTATAGGACCTACCAGAGACCCTTAGTTCCAACTTTAGACCAAATTGGAAAAGGATCTAGCCTATCACCCAAGAAAGACTAATTCAACACCCATAAAAAACTTATCTCTCTATTTATTTCCACTCTCCTTAGATTTTGGTTCCCCTGCTCGTAAGGTTAGTGTGGTATTCTCTACTTGGGTGAAATCATAGCCTTTCTGGATCTATATGTTTCGTAACAGGTTTTAACATCACAAGTGATAAGTTTGCAAAGTAAATTAAGAACTGGTAAAAATACCATCACAAGTTTGGAAAAAAAGAAATCTTCAAACTATTTTAATCCTACATATGTCTAATTCTCTTCATAAGGAGAAAGATTAAGGAAAACTACTCACTAAGCCTAGAGAAAACACAATAGAAAATTTTGTTTAAATCGAAGCAAATTCACTAGAAAAGTGTATACAAAAATTAAAAGATAATGAAGAACAATATACTTATCTATTTCCCTCTGAAAGAAAGTTAAATATCCCTCCAACGAAGTCTCCTACTGATCCACGCAATGCTCATATAATTCTTTACAGATATCTCTCAAAATTCCTCACCAATCTCTCCATAAAAGGTAAAAATCTAAGTTCCCTACTCCTATCTTTAACCTCTGGATGTTCTTGGAGTTTCCACGAGTTAGAAATGCCAAAAGGTGCCTTCCTAAGTGCCAAAAGCCTCCTTATAACTCCTTGGAGCGTCTAGAACCCTTCCACAACCGTTTCTGGCACCATGGCACCAGAATCGGTGTTATGGCACTTGTTTCTAAACGTGACTAGCACCATGGCACCTGGATCTTGCGCTACAGCTCTTCCCTTGCTAGCAGTACCTCAATTTTGCCCTGTTTCACCCCGTTTCAGCTCTAATCTGCTCCAAGTGTTATACATATAAGATAAACATGAAAATAACATTTTATAAAGTGTAATTTCATTCAAAAACATGTGTTAAATGTAAAGAAGATGAAACATAGAAAGACATATCAAAATGCGCCAGATCAAAATTTTCTTTCATGCTCTATTTCACTCTAAATTACACAATTTTTGCTTCATTTTCAATAAAACTCCTTTTCTTGCATATGTGATAAAAACATGCAAAATAACTTTTATTAAAGTGCAATATCATTAAAAATGAGCATGAATTATATATATAGAAAAATAGGTAATTTTTAGGCGTGTAAATTCCCTCAAACATAAATGTTACTTGTCCTCAAATAACACTATAACTTCTTTAAACTAAAATTATTAACTTGTGTTAGTGGATTTCTTTTAGATGACCTAGAAATTTATTTCAGAAATGTAATAGGTCAACTTAGAAGAATTTTTAGTAAAGTAGATGATATCTAAGGTATCAAAATATTCAATATTAAATATAGGAATACTGATTTTCTATTTAATTCAGACATAATTGAAATTTCTCCAAACTTTGGATTTTTAGAAAAAAATATTAGTTTCAAAATTTATGAATTCTATATTGAAAATAATTTTTACTAATACTATCTGAACTTAAGCATAGGATTGATCTTTTCATCCTTTGAAAGATTCAAGTGAAATCAATTTTTAATTAAGTCATATTCCTCAAGCTTCTCATTCATTTTTCATACTTCACTTTTCTTCTCTTTATCTTTTTTTTCTTTTTCTTTTAATTTTTTCTTTTCTTTTTAGGATCTTTTTAATCCCTACTTTTTTAAAGTGGGGATTACTATATCTGGATAGGCTTATAATGATTTTGAATTTCACTATCCCTTTTCTAAGGATACAAATTTATTTTTTATCTTTTACTTAAAATGTAGTATTAGAAAAAGAAATTTTTTATAGAGTTTAAATTCTTCAAAAAATATTATTCTAAAAATCCTTAATTTTTCAAAAATTCAATTTTTCCTATTATAAATACTAAAATCATTTCCCTACTATTTCCTACTAAACATCTTAACTTTAGTATCATCATTTTTAGTAAAGTTTCTACTAAGTTTTCTTTTTGCTTTTTTAAAAATCAAAAGTACAACATCCTAAAGTTACAACCACTTACCACAAGTCATTTTAAAATGATATCAATTTAAATACAAGCTACTGAGGATATAAAGTTAAATTTTAAAAAGAAATTTATTCCCCTCCAAACTTGATTTTTAACATGTGTAGCATTGAGTACAAAAATAATAGAATGAACAAAAAAAGTTCAAAAACTCTATCTACCACAAATGTCTATCAGTAACATCTACAAATATTCATCATGACAGAACAATATGCAGCAGAAAGTAAATATAAACTAAAAATGTCAGAATAAAATTGAACAAAGAAAATGTCTAACAAGCATGATATGTCTCAGCATAGGAATATATATTTAAGTGTTCCCTAATTCCTTTATATTTTTGTAACACAAAACACAAACACACATGATAAATGAGGTCAATTCTTCCTTTAACTCATCGTATCTCACTACCTTACATCCAATTTCTAACAGAATCACTACACTAATAAATTAAGTAGTTTTCATGAATATTGTTGGGTTAACCCCGTGGGCAAGATTATCCCTTTTTATTATGAATTATGTATTTTGATCCTTAGATATTACTTTACCCCATAATGTCTGCACTTCTAACTGTTATAAGGATAGTGTAAGATCATCCACATATTGCTCATCAAGTAGGTTCATGATCTTACAGACTGAAAACAAGGGTACATAAAAGAAGTAATAAAATTAAGATGGAACTATCACTGTCCAAACTCAAGATGTCTTATGTAAAACTGAAGTCCAATTGGACCCCAGTCATAGTAGACGCCTTAATCCAATTATTAATAGTGAACATATGTAAGTCTATCCATAATGAGAAGTTAAGGAATCACCTCCCTAGTGACACACAAATATCAAATCAATCCTCTAACAATCCAAACATCCACCAACATAAATCAAATTGATCAATCCACAATGACACACAAAGATCAACTCAATCTACTAATAATCCAAACATCTACCAACATCAATCAAACCAATCAATCCATACTAAAACAAACAGATCGCATCTCAAAAAAACATAACTCACAAACACATTAACAAAGATAAGCATGGGTTTCCTCTCACGAAACACTTGGTTTAAAGTCGTTAGCACGACAAAAGATTCCTCCCTGATCAAAATTCAAATTAAGTAAACACTGAGCAATCACCTAATCATTTATGGATATAAAGATTCCTACAAAATCCTTGAATTTTAATTTTTCTTTCAACCTTTCCTTCTCAATTTGATTCAAATTATTGTTCCTCATGTTCCTTTCTAGATCTAATATTCTTCTAATGATTTTCTCAATTTGCATATTAATATCATTCTTAAAATTTATAAGAAATTGATCTCTATATGATAATTCAAGATCTCCTAAATTTTTTATCAGGTTCTCTCTCAGTAATTCAGATTCTTGACCACATTCTACTAGGTTACTCTTCCATCTCAAGTTATCTTCTAATTTCTCCCCTTAGGCTGAGGAAATGGTGGAGGTCGTCTTTCTATATTTATCATTATTTATGAAATATATTTTTCTAATTCCTTAGGAATTTTTTCCATTTGTCTTTTAATATCCTTTTCCTCTTTTTTCAACACATCATTTATTTGAACCATATCCTCTAATTCTCTTCCAATACTTACTTGGATAGCTTGAACTTGCCCAACATTCTTCTCCTTAAGGTTTATCTCAAGGTCACTAAGTAAAATATATAGAGGATAACTATTAATTGAATTAATAATCTGCCTCATTTGGTTTTCTATATTCATTATTTCAGTCCTAGACTTTCCAACTGACTAGCCATTTGAATCACAACCTCTTCTAAAAATAATTCCTTCTCCTCATCATGTGGGTTGGAGTTAAATCTATAAGGAAAGGAAAGTTCATAATTAAATTCATCCTGATTGTTCCAATTACTTGTCTGATTAAATTGATTATCTTCCCACAATTTTTTTTCTCCTTCATGTCTAATTTCAAAAGAGTTAATTTCAATTAATTGTCCAAATGAATTTTATCAATATTCAGGGGTCATTGACTAGCATTATAATTCATATCTTATCTTTTGGCTATGGGGTGGTCAATTTATAAGCTTGTTGACCTCACTTTTGTTGAGGTCTAGTCTTTCTTTAGACAACGTAAGATCTAGCCATAAGACTTTCCTGGTGACTATTTAGAAGACTAGTGATGGAACCCTCATCTCATAAAAATTCAAAACTCTTCTTTGCTTCACTTGTAGTTTCAAATGCTTAAAGTCTAACCTCTGAGCACTTAAGAGGATGAGACCAAGCACAAGAAAACTCATGAGGAGTTCCCTATAGGATGGTCAAGCCTCAGGACTCACCCTGAGTGATCTGGTTTGGGTCAGACTCACACGCACACTCACACCTACACTACACTTACACTCACTACCCTAAACCAAACTTGCCTATACTTGATCCCCTACTCTTTGGAAACTCATGTGGGTGGTTCTCTAAGCTCTTAGCTCTAAGCTAAGGGTTGGCTAGAACCAACACATGGAGGATCCAAAAGGGGAATTCCCTTGGTCTATGGCTCAAGTAGGTTGTCATCGTTTAATTAACCCCAAATTTACCAAAAATCCCAACCTTGACCCTTTGACCTCCAAACTTTCCCAAAATTACCAAATTACCAATAAACCATAATTTTGACCAAAAATCCAAATATTGCCCAAATTGTCCAATTTACCTCCAAAAATGATTTCAAAATTTCCCCCACAACTGAAATACCCCAAAATACTCCAAATTGACCAAAATTCTCAAAATACCCCCTAAATAGCAAAGTTACCAAAATGACCCTCAAAATAAAAAAATTTCAAAAATTCCAAAAAATTTTCAAAATCCTTCTAAATATTCCTAAAACTATTTGAAACACTCCCATGAGCCTAATTTGACGAAATTGACCAAAATCCCCAAATTGCACCTTAAGGTTCAAAATGCTCAAACCACCTCCAATGTCCACACAATTGACCTTAATCCTCCCCAATTTCAATCCTAAAGTCAAATTCACCGTGCCTAAACCCAATTCAAATCAAATCCAAGTCCAATTGAACCAATTTGCAAACCAATTTCAACCAAAATCAAAAAACCCAAATGTTGACAATGTACTCAAAATCCCATAAATTGAACCCCCTAACCAAGTTAATTTCCCCAAAATTGAATTATAAACCCTTCATGACATTCCTCTACACCAAATTGAGCCACCCAATCTAAAATCCCCAAATTTACCCCAAATGTGCCACATGCCAAAATGTCACCAAATTGAATGCCCTGACCCCAAAATTTCCACCCAATTTTTATCTAAAACTTTTCATGACATCCCCCTAGAACAATTTGAACCATCAATTAAAACCTAGCCAAGCTTTGCCAAACCTAAACCTAAGCTTAACCCATGTTAGCTCAAATTGAGCAAATGTCCAAATTTCACCAAATTGACCCTCCAAACGAATTCAAAATCACTCCAATCCTCTTCTAAAATCTTTATGAAAATCATACATTATTTTGTACAATCAATTTGATCCAACTCAAGCCCACATCTAACCTAGACTTGAACCCAAAGTCCCCAAAATTGAACCATGACTCAAAAGTCACCCAAGCCTAGCCAAATTGACCAAGCCAAGCCTTCTATAGCCATCAAGTGAACCTTAGGAACCACCTATCGGCATATTTTTAGGTTTGTGTGTTGTGTTTTAAAAAAAGTAGTCGCCTACAGAAATTTTCGGCTAATTTTATATTTTCAATTAAATTTAAATATATATATATATAATTTAGAAAAATAGTATTTGATTTTGAAAATAATTTTAAATTTGAAAATTTTAAGATATGAAAAATCGAACAGATCTCACATCCCAAATAGTTTATATAAACGAGCACCGCATCACAAACTGTGTATCTATCCCGAAGAATAGACACACTGCTTGATGATGGGACTCGGTTAAATAAACTAGAAGATTTGTGACATCCGTTTGGTATGCGAACCAATTTTATAAGCTGACAAGTTCCTCTGCTTAATATAAATGAATTAAGCAGGGTTTATATTACCTGGGTTCTTAAAGTTCCCTATAAGGGCAAGCCCTTATGGTTAATTACATCCTAAGTGACGGGAATCACTTAAGAAAACTCTTGATAATGATCAGTGGTTTTGCTCTTAAGAATTTCAAAGTTTAGGTTTCCAAGATTGGATTTTGGAATTTCAAAAGGGATTAGCTCAAATTTGGAACAATTATTTTCAAGAGTCCAAAGAAAGATAAGTAGGAGAAGCTGAGGATCCAAGAAGAATCTTGACAACTTTCCAAACTATCCTATTGTTTGGCTCGAATTTAAGAAAATCCTAATATTATCTGATGTTTCAATCTTGTCAATTTTAATTAATTTTGACTTATATTTTTATGATAAAATCATACAAATAGCCTTGAAGATATGAGGGTTTATGTCGTACTAAACGACTACCTCGGAGTCCTAAGACCGGTTAGGGCTTAATTTACATGACATGATCATGCAAATGCCTAACGAAGAGTTGAGGATTTATGTTGCACTAGGCAAACTACCTCGAAGTCCTATGGCTTGGTATTTAATTCTAGGAATGTTTAGCTGATGTAGAGTTGTTTTGCTGACGAAGATGGCCGTGCTGCCCACCGTGCTCTAAGCTCCTTGTTGTTGCAGAGGTTTAGTTTTAGAAGTCATAAATCAGGAGATGAGAGAAATGTTTTGGTTTAGAGAAAATCTTAAAATCCAAGAGTTTTTTAATGTTTTAATTAAAACAAATCTTAAAGTTGTTTAAACAGAACCGATTAAGATCCCACGGTTCCGTCATCTTGGCACCGTTATTTTCATCGAATTCACTTAGTCCGGATGAATTTGCTAAACTCAACTGAATGAGTTCCACACTTTCATTTAGACCGTGGGAAATCCCGTTAGCAACACGCGGGTTACATCATCCGAGGTATTCACGATCATTCAACGAGACATTTTAATTTAGTTGCAATTGTAGTTTTGTTGTTCCGTTTGTGATTAAATTTTGAGTTGTTTTATATTTTGAAATGTTGTGGCGGTGATTTTTATCTTGTAATGACTTTTAATTTAGTTTTGGTTTCGGCTCGGGGACTATCCCGAAGGTTTTGGTTTTCATGCAACAGTTGTTTATCATGCAAGAAAAGTAAAATACAGTGCATGTAAGTAAATTGCAATAAAGTAAATTGCAATAAAATAAAAGCGTACCTGGAGGGTCTTCCCATCATCCCAAGCTACACTTAAAACACAAGTCAAGGCGTTTAAATATTTCAACAAATTCCTAGGTAAAGCTAAGGGAAAGGTTTTGGTTATCTATCAAAGTCCTAATCCTATAGCTAATCATCTCCTATGACGTCTAGGTTCTTGTGTTTTGGTTTAAGGATGAGTTTCTTCACCCAAGAACAATTAAATCCAGTTGTTCTTATAAACATCTTATCGTATTGAGGAAGTGCTTAAGACGAGTCTTTAAACATCTTTTCGATACCTCTAGGATTGTTTTAAGTCCAAGAGAATTTAATTATACAAGTGAATTAATCATCCAGGAGTTTAAGTTTTGTTTTCTTGCTCAGTGAACTAGGACATTTGAATATCTTATAAGTGAAGTAACACTTCACTTGGTGCCTCATTTAAGAGTTATAATAATAAGAGCTTTAAAAGGGCAAATCAAATTATTAAGTATTTTAATGATTTAAACTTAATGATTTAATTTTAATTTTGACTTGATTATAAAAAAAAATCAGTTTAAGTTTGGAATAGTGTTCAAGTTATTTTAGATTTAATTCTTAATGATTTCATTTAGGTTCGTTGTTAAATGATTTTAATATAATTTAATTCAATTTAATTTAATTTTAATTTAATTTGATTTGATTTAATTTTAATTTAATTTAATTTAATTTTAATCCGATTTCGATTTAATTTTAATTTAATTTAGTTTTAATTTAATTTTAATTTTAATTTAATTTAATTTAGTTTTAGTTTAATTTTAATTTTAATTTAATTTAATTTTAGTTTAATTTTAATTTGGATTGTTATTTTAATTAATTTTTTTTAATTAAGAATTAAGTATTATTGAAGTGATTTATTTAGGGATTTTTAAATTAAAGAATAGATATCCTCTTAAATAATATCCCTACTTTAATAATTCCAATTTCTATTATTCTCCCAAAATTTCAATTAATTAATTAATTAAAATTGTATTTTAATTATTTTTTGAAATGGTTAGCAGGTTTCTACCCTCAATCATTTAAGTTTCAATCATCCAAAATCAGTTTAGAATCAAATATTTTACCCTCCCTTTTTTAATTAATCCTAAAATTTTAATTAAAGGTTGAAATTTTTAATTACCCTTTTGCCCTTCAAGCTTAATAATTCTATAACTCACTAAATTAAGCTCAAATGAACTTGAAATTTTTATGTAACCTCACTCACATGTCAATTAAGAAATTAGAGAAGAAAATGTGATTTTTCTATATTTAATTTATTTATTTAATTATTTTTAATGGAAAATAGGGGTTTTCAAGGAAAATTTAATAACAAGACCAAGGAAATGTTTCTGTCCTTAAGAAAATTATGGGATGTTCCTAATGACCAGAGGACCATTTGGATCAATTTTGGTAATTTTTTGAATTATATTTTATTTATTAGAATTATTTTTCCTTTTGGAGTATTAATTAATTTTAAAATAAAATTAAAGTTGAAAAATGGATTTTATATTTTTCTTAAATCTCTCTGACCTCAAGGAGTTCAGAGAAATAAATTTTGTATTTTTATTATTTTTCTTTGATTTATTAGAATTATTTTAGTGAAAAGGTTGGAAAATACATTTTTTAATATTAAAAATTACATTAAGCATTTAAAATTCAATATCTTATCCTAGGGACTTAAAAAAAATATTTGGTTTGTTCCTAAGTAATTAGAATTCAAAATGTGACATTTTGGTGATTTTTAAAATTTTTATGATTTTTATTAGTTTTTAATTATTAAAAATATTAAAATAATGATAAAAATCAACTTTTTTAGAAAATTATAATTTTAATTTTCCTAAGTTCTTCTGATATCAGAGAAGCTCTAATACCATTTTTGTGAATTTTTGAAAAGTATTTTGTGAGTTATGAATTTTTAAAGTTTAATTTTACCCATTTTGCTTAAGAGGCTTAATCAACCTATTTGGTGGGGTTAATCAAGTCCAATTGATTTTAAATTTTTATGAGATGTTCCTCTAAACCCAAAGATTAGTGGAGAATTGTTTTTAAGTTAATTTGATGTGTAGTTAACCCTAATTAATTAAAATTCAATTTTGGGTACTTAGACCAATTAGGGTTATTCCAAGTGAATTAACTCAAAACTTATTTTCCTAGGTTCCTCTGGTCATAAGAAACATCACCAAATTTTCCTAGAATTTATTTCTCAATATGCTAATTATTGGAATTAAAATATTCAAAACAGTACCATGCAATTGAAAAATAAATAACTTCTCATAGGGATGGCCTCTGACCTTGAAAAATTCAGGGAATGTTCCTAAGTTTAGAGGCTTTAAAAGCCCTATGGTCTCATGCTATGATGAATTATCTATGTGCATGGAGAATTAAAATAGTGCATAGAGTAAATAAATTATTAAAAATAAAATAATTGATGAAATTAACTGATTTTTTTTCCAAATTATTCTCCTCTCTTCACTGAGCAAGAGAGTATTTTTATTTTATTTTTATGATTTTTCTACACAAATTTATGGATTTTCTAAGTTTTGGGTATTTAATAAATAAGAAAAAATCCCTATTTATCTACTTATCCACGCAGCGCCACGCAATCCTCGGCAGCTCCGAACGCCCACACGGCGCATTCCTATTCGATGCCGCCATCTGACTCAGTGCTCCAGGGGGCTGCGGTTCATGTACCATTGCGCTGTCCGGCTCGATCTCGACCGTCTCTCGATACACGCTCGATCCGACGGCTCCTGGTCATCGTCTACGACTGCTGTGCACCCGTGACCGTCCACACTAAAACCCTAAGAACTCACTCGATTCTCAACGGATTTTTGTGTTCTTATGCTCTATGGATTCGTCTTGAAGGAACGAACACATCCATATGGTAAACATGTATTGAAATCGATTCATATCAAATGGAGAATCTCTAGAAGCTCGGGAAGAAGAGAGAGTTCATACCTTTGCTCAGAGAAGTGAAGCTTCGATCTGAGAGTTGTGTCACGTTCGATTGGGTCCAAGCAAGCTCCAGATGAAGTCCCTTGGCCTGGTGAATTGCCTAGGTACAAAAGTGACCACAACCGATCACAAAGCTTGGAGGTTGGAAGCAATGGCTGGCCTGGTGAGGGGGCTTTTGCTGGGAAACTTCTCCTCTTGGTCTAGTGAAGGTGTAGATTCAATCAATTTGAGGATTGACTCATTGTGGTGAAGTGTCCTGGTTTTGAGCTTGAATTTCAACTCTGAAATTGAGCTCACTCAGAGGAAATGGCAGGGGGATTTCAGTGGGGATCAAGTTCTCCAGGTGTGGGGAAGAGTCTAGAATGATTTTAACAGAGTTTCTGTATGGTTTGTTTCAATGTCCTCTTTGGCCGAGAGAGGTGGGGTTTAAAATTTCAATGTTAGGCTCACATGGTGCTTTTGGGTGTGGTGTTTTCCGGCGATCCAGGCGGCTGGCCGGTAGGCATGGGTCACCCTCGGAGTTCGGGTGAGTCGTGGTGGGGTTTTTTGTATTCAATTGGCAGTTGCCAAGTGTAAAGTGGTTGGATCAAAATGGAATGGGTGCATGGCTAATTTTGGCTCAATTTGGTCAACTCATGCATTTGGGTTGGGTTCACCTTCCCATGACTTGGTTTTAGGCTGAGGGAATGAGTTGGGTTAGCGAGTCAAAGGTGGTGAGGTCCCTTTCTAAGAATATTTAAATTAAATTTGGGTTTAAGGGAGACATGATTAAGGCAAATGACTTTTAGGAATTATGGAAAGAGCCTCCCTCCTTTCCTATCTTGGGTATGGTGAGGTGCCCAAAGCCCTCATAGCTCCCATGTGGCTCATGCATGGCTTCATGGCTCACATTTGGCTTAGAAGAAGCTAAGTCAACTTTCATGAAAGAGGTTTTTAGGAATTTTGGTAATTTAGGGGTGATTTGATAGGATTTGGCATATGGCTTAATTTAGAAAAAATTGATGGCTCAATTAGAACTTAGGGATGATTTCAATTAAGGGTATGATGAGAAGAATTTGTCATATGGGCTTTAGCATGAAGTTTGGGCTTTCGGAATCATTTTGGAGTGGGCTTTTTAGGAAGGCCTAGGGAAGTGGGCTTTAGGTTTTAAAATAAATTTATGGATGGGAATTTTGTAAAAGGTTGGGCCAAATAATTGTTATGTTTGGTTTAGAGATGTGTCATGAGTAATTTGAAATAAATTTGAGGTGGTTTGGGTTTGAATTGGTTTGGATTTGGGCTTCTTTGGTAAAGGGGCCAATATAGGTCAAATTGGGCTAATTTGGGCCAATGTTGGGCTAGGGTTGAAATTGATGTAAAATTAATGTTGGGAAATGTTTATGGGGGTATTACAAGCAGTTTTCAACTTTGGTTGGGCTTTAATTTTGGGATTTGGGCCCATTTGGATTAGGTTTGGGTTTAGGTCAAAAGTGGGAATTTTGGCTTTGGGTTGGATTTGGGTGGAGTTTAGGTTCAAATTTTGGGCAAATCATGTTAGCGTTTTGTTTGTGGGGATGTTAGGGAAAGTTTAGAAAAGGTTTGGGGTCAATTGGAGTTAAATTGGGTTAGTTTGGGCTAAGTTTGGGTCATGGGTCCAAATTGGGCTTTAAAGTCAAAAGTGAAATTGGATTCAAATGTCAATAAAATTGGGCTTGGATTTGGTCTAGATTGACATTAGGAATATTTAATTGAAGTTTAGAATTCTATCAGACCAAAATTGGGGTCAATTGGGTTGATTTGGTTTGACATTGGGCTCACTTTAGGTTTAAAATGGGTCAAATTGGGGGTTTTGGTAAAAGTGGGGCAAATTGGTAAAATTGGCCCATGGTGTAGTTGAACAAAATGAAATTGAGAATATTTAGAATTTTCTGAAATTTTCTGGGAATTTATAAAAGTTTGGCCAAAAGTGTATTTTTAGTGTATTTGGAGTGTATTTGGAGTGTATTTTTGGAAATTTTAGTATATTTGGCTATGGATGATCAATTTGAGTGATTTGGAAATGTTTGGGATTGGTTTTGAGGAGTTTTGGGTGATTTGGAGATTTTGGAGGATTTGGGCAATTTCAAGGACTTTTGGTCGGTTTGATGGGTGTAGGGTCCCCGGGGTCAAAAATTGAAATTTTGGAAGAATGCAGATTGATCAAATGTGAGTGAGATGGAATTACTTTGGTTGAGCCATGAAGCCATGAAGCCATATTAAGCTCATATGAGCCATGAGAGGACTCATTGGAGGTATTCACTATGTTGTTCCTAACCCTCTTAGCCAGGGGCTTAGGGGTTAAGGTCCATCCATATGAATTACCTACATGAGTCGAGGAGTCAAGTTGGGTATAGGTGTGGTTTGAGGATTTGGATTGTGTGTGTGAGAGTGTAGAGTGTGAGTGTAGTGAGTGTGTAAGTCAATCCTCACCAGACCAGGCCACCTAGGGTAGTCCTAAGGCCAAAGAGTCCTATAGGGAACTCATCCTTTAAGCCTCCACATTTGATCTCAACCCTCTAGGTGATTAGGGGTCTACAATCAAGCTTGTGGGGTTTGCGAGGAGTCAAGAGGTGTTTGGACTTCTAAAGGGTGGGTTCCACTTCTAGTCCTCTAAGATAGTCAAAGGAAAAGCCTAAGGCTAGATCCTAAGTACTAAAGAGAGAAGAGAAGACCTCATCAAAAATTAGGTCAACAAATGGACCCCCAATAGGTGTGGTGTGCTAACCAAACACACCGCGCGTATTGGCGTTGACCGAAGAGATCAACAAAACCAACACAGATGTCCAAGTGACAAACTTAGGACGAAGTAAAAGAGTTTCCGCTGGGGAGTACCAGGTATGTTTCCAAGACCGGAGATTCCTGAACTCTCGCTGGGGAATGGAAAAGGAGGTGAACTCCACATCACAAGATCTGGGGAATTCAATTTAGATTTCGTTTCATTTCATGTTCAAGTTTTGATGTGTAAGTTTAGATTTTGAGTTTTAATTTAGATTGAAGTTTGATTTAAAATCAATTTAAGGAAATTTGGATTTGAAATGAGAATTGAAACCTAGGTTCCAACCTCGGGATTGCAAGGAAAACTGGAATTTAGGTACCAGCCTCGGAGTGAGAATCAGAGTTTAAGTGTCGATTGAAAAGGATGAGAATCAGAATTTAGGTACTAATCTCGAAAGGGATGAGAATTGAAATTTAAGTATCAATCTCGAAAGAGAGTCGAAATTTAGGTATCGACCTCGAAAAGGATGAGAATCAGAATTTAGGTACTGATTACGGAATGAGAACTAGAATTTAGGTACTAGTCTCGAAATGAGAGCTGGAATTTAGGTACCAGTCCCGGAAGTTTAGAATTGAAATTTAGGTATTAATTTGAAAGAGAATCGAAATTTAAGTATCGATCTCGAATGAGAGTCAGAATTTAGGTACCGACCTCGAAGGAAGAGGACTGGAATTTAGGTACCAGCCTCGGAATTTAGAATTGAAATTTAGGTATCAATTTGAAAGAGAATCGAAATTTAGGTATCGATCTCGAATGAGAGTCGGAATTTAGGTACCGACCTCGAAGTGAGAGCTGGAATTTAGGTACCAGCCTCGGAAATTTTGAATTGAAATGTAGGTATCAATTCAGATGAGAATCGAAATGTAGGTATCGATCTCGAAATGAGAACTAGAATGTAGGTATCAGTCTCGAAAATTTTGAATTGAAATGTAGGTATCAATTCAGATGAGAATCGAAATGTAGGTATCGATCTCGAAATGAGAGTCGGAATTTAGGTACCGACCTCGAAGGAAGAGGACTGGAATTTAGGTACCAGTCTCGGAATTTAGAATTGAAATTTAGGTATCAATTCAAAAGAGAATCGAAATTTAGGTATCGATCTCGAATGAGAGTCGGAATTTAGGTACCGACCTCGAAGGAAGAGAACTGAAATTTAGGTACCAGTCTCAGAATTTAGAATTGAAATTTAGGTATCAATTCAAAAGAGAATTGAAATTTAGGTATCGATCTCGGAAAGAGAGTCGGAAATTAGGTACCGACCTCGGAATGAGAACTGGAATTTAGGTACCAGTCTCGAAAGTTTGAAAGAGGACTAGAAGTTAGGCTCTGACCTTGAAGAGAACTGGAAGTTAGGCTCTAATCTCGAAGATTTATTTGTATGAAGAGGGACCCAGTCTCATGCCATCAGAACCAAATTAAACAAAGTTCGTGGCTCCGTGTCAGTATAACTAGTCGATCCTCTAAGACAGAAGAAAGAGAATTGAAAGGAGCCGGTAAGTGTACCAAGCTGAAAAGACTTGACTTAGCAATAAGTCAAGGAAAATATTCAAATTTCAAAAGAGTTTCAAACAAATTTTGATTGAGAGAAGAACTGAAAGGTTCGAATCAGAGGATTCAGATCGAAATTCAATTTGAGATTTAGATTCATTTTGTTTTAGTGATTCAATTTCATTTTCTGGTTAATTAGAGCTCATGTTAATTTGGAATTCGTTTTGACATTCAGATTTTTAAAAGATTTTTCGTTCATTTTCTTTTCCATTTTCTTTTTCATTTTCTTTTCTCTTCTCTTTCCCCTTTTTTTTATGTTCATTTTGTTTTGATCTTCAAATTTTGTTTAGATTGGAATTTTGAAAAGATAAATCTCATCATGAAGTAAGGGTTTGAGGACACCCTTAAGCTGATGAAGCTCAACTTGCTACCTAGTCAGGAGAGAAATTCAAATTTTTTATTTGTTTTTTTTTTGACTTTTTTTTTATTTTATGTTTTGATTTTCTTTTGATTTAAATTTTTATTTTGATTTGAATTTCGTTTCACTTTGATTTGAATTTCATTTTTATTTGTATAGACATTTTTTATTTTGTTTATTTTTGGTGAATTCATTATATTTTTGTTATTCATTTATTTGTTATTTCATTTAATGGGAAGTTTATTGTTGTTTATTTGTTGTGAAATTTTATTGTATTCTTTTATGTTTTATGACTTTTCTTTTGTTGTATATATATATTTTTTATTTTAGGATTTGGACCCGATTACAAGCAAGTGCGAGCATCACGTGCTTCGTAGAACGAGGGTGTCTTTGAAACATAACGATGCACAGTACTTCTTGAGGCATCGTCCACTGTCTAAAGCCACGTTTAAAGAAAATAACTCACTCTTCAAGGTACTATCAAAATTATTATTTTTTTTAAGTACCTACAAAGAGGTGTTATTTCTACAGACACCATAGCTGGAAATGTTGTAACTTTGTAGCTCTGTCGCAACGATCGTCGTTTCTTTGAGATTGATTTGTAAGGATTATACAAGTTGTCTTTGAGAAGTCATTCTGATGCTCATCGAATTGATGTTGGGGTTGTATTTGCTGGGTACTGAACGATATGACTTCAGGGTTGAATTTCCATCAATTACTAATAACAGAGCCCTCTCTTCAATTCTTTTTTTCTGAGCCTAAGCAGATTCAAAATTTATGCTCATGTGATAGAAGTATTTTTCATTGTCCAAAGATATTTCTAAGTCAATTAATGACCGACCAAAAGACCTAAATAACTTGACTCTCTTCAAAGCATAATATCAGAGGAGACTTCTTAAGGTAGTCTTTCAAGTTTTATTAATCGGGGGAGTATTAAGACACCAATTTTTTATTATATGCTTGCCTCAAGCTTCTTCTCAGGGAGCATTCTTGTTTTCTCTTTTTTCCTTTTTTTTTCTTAAGCTTTTCACTCTTTTTTTTAATTAAGGATTACTGTATCTGGTGGAGCACATGTTAAAGATTTTGAATGTCTGAATTGTGACACCAATTTTTGATTGTGTGCTCACCTCAAGCTTCTCCTCATGAATACTTCTTTTTCTCTTTCTTCTTTTTATCCTCCTTTTGTTCTCTGAGAATTACTGTATCTGGTAAGACTTATTTTTGTTAAATATTTTGAATGTCGAAACTCCCCTAATTAATAAATCTGAAATGGTTTCTTAACATGAATCCTGCGATATTATAACCCATTCAAAAGTCTGGACCTAATCACATGGCAGAAAATTAAAAGTCCCTTGATATTGCGGATCAATTACTCGTATTTCAGCCACACTGCTTCATTTTAAAATCTACTTAGGACCCAGTCCGAATTCCTTAAAGTGAAGGACTCAGTCATTAGGGGATTACTTTCATTCTACCCTAAAGTCATTCCTATTAAAATACTGAAGTTTCATCGTGTTTCACTCCTTGATTGTCTTTCTGCTGAACTTCAAACGTCCTTGAGCGTATATTTTTTTTGCTGTGGTGGGAGGGTTGGGTCCCACGACCCATCATTAAGTCGTCATCTCTTTCAACTGTTCTGTGGTGGGAGGGTCGGGACCCATGTTGACCTCATTTTTTATGAGGTCTTTTCTTCTCTCTTTAGTACTTAGGATCTAGCCTTAGGCTTTTCCTTTGACCATCTTTGAGGACTAGAAGTGGAACCCACCCTTTAGAAGTTTAAACACCTCTTGACTCCCTGCGAACCCCACAAACTTGATTGAAGACCCCTAATCACCTAGAGGGTTGAAATCAAAAGTGAAGGTTTAAAGGATGAGTTCCTTATAGGACTCTTTGGCCTTAGGACCACCTTAGGTGGCTTGGTCTGGTGAGGGTTGACTTACACACTAACTAAACTCATACTCTACACTCTCACACACACAATCCAAATCCTAAAACCACACCCATACCCAACTTGACTCCCTGACTCATGTAGGTAATTCATATGGATGGACCTTAACCCCTAAGCCCTGGTTAAGAGGGTTAGGAACAACATAGTGAATGCCTCAAATGAGTTCACTCATGGCTCATATAAGCTTAATATGACTTCATGGCTCAACCAAAGTGATTCAATTTCACTCATATTTTGATCAATCTTCATTCTTCCAAAATTTCAATTTTTGACCCCGGGGACCCTACACTTATCAAACCTACCAAAAGCCCTTAAAATTGCCCAAATCCTCCAAAATTTCCAAATCACCCAAAATTTCCCAAAATTAACCTTGAAAATTTCCTCACCAATCAAATTGATCATCCATAGCCAAAAATACCAAAAATTCTAAAAGTATCCCCCAATACCCTCCAAATTACCAAAATGCCCCTCTTGACCCAAAAATACAAAAATTCAGAAAATTCCCAGAAAATTCCAGAAAATCTCAAATATTCCTAATTTCATTTTGTCCAACTATACCATGGGCCAATTTTGTCAATTTACCCCACTTTTACCAAAACCCCCAATTTAGCCCATTCTTAACCCAAGTGAACCCAATGTCAAACCAAACCTACCCAATTGACCCCAATTTTGGTCCAATTCAATTCTAAACTTCAATTCAATATCCATAATATCAATCTAGACCAAATCCAAGTCCAATTTGATTGGCATTTGAATCCAATTTCACTTTTGACCTTGAAGCCCAATTTGGACCCATGACCCAAACTTAGCCCAAACTAACCCAATTTAACTCCAATTGCCCTAAACCTTTTGTAAACTTTCCCTAACATCCCCACAAACAATACACTAACATGATTTGCCCAAAATTTGGACTCAAACCTCACCTAAATCCATTAAACTTAAAAGCCCATCCCCTTAAACCATTCTAAAAGCCCACCTTTACCAAATTCAAAAGCCCAAATCAATCTAAAGCCCACATGACACTTTCCCTCATCACACATTCAATTTAAAATCATTCCTAAAGTCCTAATTTATCATTAAACAATTCCAAATCAAGCCTCATAACAATTCCCATCAAAATGCCAAAATTCACAAAATCTTTTTTTTATGAAATTAACCAAATCTTTTCCCAAGCCATATGGAGCCATGAAGCCACATGTAAGCCATTGGCAAGCCATGAGAATCTCTAATTTGTCAACCCTCCTTAAATGGCAAAAGGAGGAGGTCCTTTAAGCACCTCCTAAAAGTCATTAACCTTAAACATGTTTCACCTTAACCCAAATTTAATCCAAATATATTTGGATAAGGACTTCTCCATGCCAAACCAGCTGATTCCTTTGACTCCCCACAACACCCAAAGCCACCTTGAAGGGTGAACCAAGCCCAAAAGATAGACTTGACCAAATCAAGCCAAAATTGGCCTTCTCCCATTCCATTTTAAATTAAGCTTTTGACACATGGCAAAGCTCAATTGCCTACACAAAACCCCAGCCCTGACCCACCTGAACTTGAGGGTGACCCTTGCCTGCTGGCCAGCCACCTGAGCCGCCGGAAAACACCATGGCCGAGACCTTGGGAGGAGCCAAATTTTGGAATTCCACCTTGCTGAGCTGCCTCACTCCAAATGGCCATTGCAGTTGTTCTTCTCCTCACCAGAGCAGCTGATCCCAACCCCTAACTCCCCCTGGGAGGCCCTCCAGCCAGCTCTATTTAAACCCCCTCACCTCTCGGCCATGAAAAGAGTTGCACAAAAACCATACAGAAACTCTGCCAAAATTGTTCCAAATCATCCTCCACACTTAGAGCAATTGATCCCCAGTGACAATTTACCCTAATTTCCACCAACATAGCCCAATTTTTCAGCCAAAATTCCACCCAAAACCAGGACATCTCCCAATTCTCCACCAAAATCAAATTAAACTCACCCACACCTGCACAAGACCAAGAGAAGGAGTTCCCTAGTGAAAGCCCCCTCCAGGCCACTCATCTGCTCTAGCCTCCAAAGGTTGTGATCGGGTCGGTGGAAATCAAGTCTAAGCAATTCCCAGGGCCAGAGACTTCATTTGGAGCTTACTTGGACTGAATCGAAGGTGACACAACTCTCAGATCGAAGCCACACTTCTCTGAGCAAAGGTATGAGTTCTTTCTTCTTCCCGAGCTTCCATGAATTCTCCATTTCTATTGCCTTAATTTCATGCCACATAAATCGTATGGATGTGTTCGTCTCTTCAAGACGAATCCATAGAGCATAAGAACTTAGAAATCGGTTAAGTATCGAGGGAGATATTGAGCCTGGAAGACGGACGGTTCTCGGGCTAGGAGGCTTGGGGACGATGAACGGATGTCGTCCATTCGCACGTGAATTGGATGGATGGCCAGGATCGCGCCGGACGGAGCAACGGGACATGGACCGCTGGCCGCGTGGCATCCCAGTCAGATGGCTGCGCCGAATCAAGAGGCGACGCATGGAGCTTCGGAGGCGCCGAGGTTGAGTCAGCGCCGCGTGGATAAGTAGGAAAATAGTGTATTTTTCTATTTATTTAATTACCAGAACTTCGAAAATTCATAACTTTGTGAAGAAAAATCCTAAAAATAAAATAAAAATACCCTCTTGCTCAGTGAACAGAGGAGAATAATGTGGAAAAGAAATCAAGTAATTTCATAAAGTATTTTATTTTTAATGATTTATTTACTCTCTGCATTGTTTTAATTCTCCATTTGTTTTATGGGCGTTTTTCTCTGAAGGAGTAGCCTCCTATTTATAGGCTTCAAGGGTTGCCTTGAGGCACCTTTTCAAAATGTGTCCATGTTCAATGAATCTTCTAGAAGGTGTGTCTGGCGCCTAGGCGCCGGACTCTGTGTCCAGTTCTTCGCACCTCTTCACTTTAGATCGCCACCTCTTCGCGGTCCTAACCGTTTCCAAGTGTCCAAATACAATGTATCACATGTCCTATAATCCAGGAATAACTGCCAATCTTCTAGATGTTCCAATAACAGCTAACACCTTCAAAATAACTGTCCAAAAGTAGTCAAAAATCTTACAGAATTTTGTATCGAATTGGAGCTTAGGTGCCGGATTATGGCGCCTAGGCGCCAGACCAATTATTTTGATAATTTTGCATTTTGGCTCCATTTTTTCTCCATTTTGCTCCTTTTTCATCCTTTTTTCCTTCTTGAACATTTTTGCATCACCTACATCCAAAACACAAAAAATAACTTTCATTGAAGAATAATATCCTTAAAAATTTGATAAAAATCAAGGCATAAAAATAGGTATTTTTTTCATGGATCAAGGCCTTCCCTCTCAGACCAAGGTATTGAGCTCTCACCTTAACCCAAGCTTATTTTGATTCTCCATGCATGTATAATTTAATTCATACCCTATAAGCCATATAGATAGGTTCGACTAGGTAATATGAGTCTATAGAAACAAACCCGAGATGAATTAGTTGAGTCCAGCTCAAGATCTTAGGCTAGAAGCTGGACAGCTCTTGAGATGAACCAGCTAAGGACAATGAACGAGCACTGTTGGATTGTGCATGAATCTAGTAGACGGCTCTGATTGTTTGTGGTATATTCTGAATAAAAAGTAAAGCAAACAACTAAAGTTAACTCAACTATAAAATAGTATGAAAGCAAATGAGGATAAAATAATTTTTTTCTCTTTCAATGAATCAGTAATAATTATGGAATTTCATTGTGGAAGTATCTAAAATGTGTTATGCCAAATAGAAGAAATTGTATTCTTTACCCTTACTTGGTTCTATAAAGAACATTGGTTAATTTGATGCTTTTAAATCATGTAGATGGGTTAGGCAAGGAAGATACTAGCTCTCACTTTAGAGTTCCTCGATTCTCTCCACCTGTGGGCTAACATCTCATAACAAAATTTTTCACATCAAACCGAATTAGGGGACTTTAGCCTGTCACTCTAAAGTCCTCTAATTTTACTCCCCGTTATAAACAAATCTTCTTATTTATTTGCACCCAACCATGTGGACAACAATTCTCATCCATATAATTGCATGTGATTCTTTCCAATTGTGGATTGAGCCAATACTGCAATGGATCTTACATAATCTCCCAACAAATTTTAAGATCTTAATTGGCCAAATCAAGAGGTAAATGAAGTGCAAGGTAGTGAATCATCACAACTTCTTCCAACATTGAAAACTTATATTTCACACAACTTCCTTCCACAATTTAATTACTTCATCATTTAAAAGGAAAAAGATAAAGAAAACTACTCAGAATTCATGAAGAAAACACAATCACAACTTGATTTAAAAGTAGAAATCATAGTGAAAACACAACAAGTCTTACTTTAAAACCAAATGTGAAACAAAGTTAAACACTTATCTGAAAATCCTCTCCACAAGACTCTTGAAGTTCCTTTGAAACTTTTGCTTTCCCTTTACAAGACACAATAGAGGTTGGAGCCCAACTCCGTTGACTCTGAATCACTATTCTACTTTTAATAAAAACTAGATACAATTGATAACAAAGTGGTGAAGTGCAAAGGTGAGCTCTCAATAACTCTCTAACATAAACTTTACTCTTAACACTAATCACACCCTCCAACAACAACCATTTTTCTAATTTTCAAGTCTAATTTTTAAAATTTTCCAAAACGTGTCTTGGTGTCTCTTCAAAATATGTCCAGATTCAATGTATCCACCACGAATGCATCCATCCGTTCAAATTTTAAATGGTTTTTGGCGTTGATGGGAAGTTAGTGAAGTTTAAACTAAAGGATGCTTCAAAAACCCCTTCAAATTTGCACCAAAATCAAATAAAATTCGTCACTTTAACTGTTGCGCCTATGCGCCAAAAGTCTGGCGCTTAGCCGCCAAAGGCCAATTTTGCACACCTTTCAATTTTTTGCTCCAAACTAAATCTTTTTTTACTCCTTTCATCATAGTCAATCATTTTAATCATATCTGCAAGAAAAACACAAAAATACCTTGCATCAAAATGCAATATCATCAAAAATAGGTATTAAAATGTATTTAAAAATACTATATATTTTAGGTATATCAAATCCCACAAACTTAAAATGTTACTTGTCCTCAAGTGACACTTAATCACATGGAAAACCATAACATGCAAATTATGTAAATGAGTTTCTTTAGGAAGGTTTCAAAATTTTGTTCTACAAATGAAATAGTCCAATTTAAAAAAAATTTAGTAAGTGAGACCAACTTAAAGTTTAGAAGGTTCTTAAGTAAAGGATAATGAAAAATATTAGTTCCTATCTAACTCAAAAATACTTGTAAAATTTTCAAAATATAGGATTCAAACATTTAATCTTCCTCACTTAAAAATTTTCATTTGGAAATAATTTTACTTACTATATTAAAACCTTAAGCTTTAAATTTTCTTAAAACTTATATTTTAAACTTTGGGTATGGAACCAATTTTTTATCAGGCCCTTAAATCCTCAAGCTTCTCTTTCCTTTTCACATACTATTTTTCTCATTTTTTATTTTCTTTTTATTTTTTTTAATAAGGCAAGGATTACTATATCTGGATAGGCCTTTAATGATTTTGAATTCCACCCTTTCATTTAAAATAAAGGTATGATATATATCTTTCACTTAAAAATCATAATAATAGTGTTGAAAATTATTTCTCAATAAAAGAAATTTAAGCTTTGAAAAATAAAAAGTCAAATATTCTATTTATCCAAAAAATACAACACTTCTTACTAAAGATAGTTTAACTATATTTAACATTTCTTTACTAAGAAAATTTTAACTTTAAATTTTTCACCAATACTATAAACTTTAGCTAAATTCTCTTACTCATTTCTATATTCAATGCTTCACTAATATAACTTCATATACATAATTATTTTCAATTAAAAATCAAATTTTATTTAAGTATTCTTGAGAACAAATAAAAGTTTAGCTTTTTGAAAATTTATTTTTAAATTCCCCCCAAACTTTAATTTTTAATTAGGATAAAAAAATTAAGCATAAAAATGATACATGGGTAAGAATTAAAAAACTAGAATAACATCTTTGTAGGAATTTTCATATTCTAAATATGCAAGTATAACAATTTAAAAACAAGGAGTAAAAAAAAATCAAATTTAGTTTTTTAGTTTTTCATAAAATAAAAATTTCAAATTTTCAAAGGACTTCTACAGCAGTGGTTTTCAAAGTAAATACACACCAACACAAATCACAACATACTAGAGAATAAATGGTAGCAAATTTTGAAAAGTTTAAACATGCTATATAAATAGTGGTTTCTAATAGTGTTTTAAATTTTTCTAATATTTATAGAAATTAAATTAAACACTACTAAAAACTTAAACACTAGAAACAAATAAAAACATTTACTACCACAAACACATCACATTTTACATCATAAAACATTAATCCAACATATAAACATCTGAATGTGCATAATAGAAATAATCTAACTATAATCTACATAACATCATAGTCCATAGAAAATACATCACATCACATATGAGATATTAAATAAAAGCATTACAACACATAAATAAAATCACATAACAACATTACAAACTCAACAAAATAATCCTAATCATCATCCTCATCATCATCATCTTCATTCTAGTCTCTGGATAACACATAAGGTATATAAAAAGAATGAGGGGGCAACTCAGCACTGTAATCTCCTCTAATCACTTTGTCCATGTACTGCTAATAATTCTACTCATATTCATCATGTTTTATAATATACCTTTCAATATTTTCAATCTTACCATCTATATCTCTAACATGTTCTCTGGTAAGACTCACTTTCTTCAAAAGTTTCTGTAATAATCCAATTTGTGAATCTCGTGAAGATGATGCATGTGCAGTAGAAACACGAGAAGTAGAAGCAGCAGAAGTAAAAGCATTGGAAGCTCTAACAGATCCTTCTTTCTAGCCAAATACTGAATGTACAGTGTAAGTGTTCACATTTACACTGGTATTAGGTCTAAGTGGCTGAAGAACCTCTTCCCATGTTTCATACTTAACACCAAACTACTCACAAAGTGAATAAATCAGAGATGGAAATATCATATCTGGAGTAGTATCAGCTTTAACACAGTTCAAAATATAAAAAATAATAGCCCCAATATCTAAAGGCTTTCCCTACTAAATACAATGGTTCAAAATAGCTCTCTCTCTTGTAACTTCACTGACATGACTTGAAGGCAGAAGCTTAGATGAGATAAAGTAATGTTATGCCTTTGAAGTGGCATTCATTTTAGAGGCTTGAAAATTCACTCTTCTTTCATTTGTAATCTTCCACAAACCTCTTCCATCAGTAAGAAAGTCCATAATCTCATCTAACTCTCCCTCAGAAGAATGATAATTTGCATAAAAACAAAACATCGCAGGAGGTAATCAGTAAAAAGTATTAATTACCGCAGATGAAAAATCCACTTGTTGCCCTCTAACCATCACCAAATTGTCCTCAACTGCTGGCAAGTTAGCATAAAACTCTCTCACCACAGAAACAACTGGAACAGCGGAGAAGCAACAGTATCTTTCCTAATTCCTTCTAGCAATCGTCTCCTCAATATCTCCTCCTAGCTTGCCAACAATTCGTTATGGAATCAATTTCCACGATGTAAGTGCATCGACGTAACGATTCTCTGTTCTAGAGTTAACAAATTTGTTAAAATCTAATTTTACTTTTTCTTTCGAGCATTTTGACTTTGGAGCCATCTCTAAAAATTCACCATAAATTCCAAATTTAAACTAAACTTGTTAACTTAACTTCCAAAGGCAAACTCCACTAAATCCAAGCAATTTCCCATGCTTTTCTTCAAATTTTCACCATGAATAGTGATTTTCAGATTTTTCAATAATGTACTTAAAATACATGGTGAAAATAAAAAAACTTTTACTTAGAAGTGGTGATCATACCTTAAGGAATTGAAATCCAACAAATTTCGATGAAATCGGCTCTAAAATGATCCAAATAATGATGCCCTAGGCTCCTATTTCACGAAATCGAGAGGTTAAAGGTGATGGGGGTGTTAAAAATGGAAAATTTTGGGTTTTAAACTACAGAAAATCGATTTTCGCTAACCGGTGCCTATGTGCGAGAGATACGGTGCTTAGCCGTGAAATCTGGGCCCAAATTTTGAAAATTAAGGTAATTCCATCAAAAATCCGAGTTAATCACCTTTAATCTCTTCATATAATTATTTCTCCCCATAAACGCTTCTAATATTCCAAAAGTACACTTTAATTTCCAATGATTCCACACAACTTTCACACAAACACAAACTTATATTACTTAAATATCAAAATACACTTAATACAAACTACAAATTTCTATCCAAACACTTTGAATGAAATTCTCTGATACATAAGTTCAAACACATGTAATTAAAAACAAATTTACATCATTAAGATGTAACAAATATATGTAAAGTGCAACAAACATAAACATTAACAAAATAACACACTTAAAACACTAAACACACATAATCAAACCACAACACCACACATAATTTAATTTGAATCTCCAATAGGTGAATTATATCCAAAACCACCATTAATTCCATTTGAAGCATCTGGATTGTAAATCTGATAAAACTGGCGATGATTAAAAGCTCTTACATCTTCTTCTTCTATCCATTTGTTCTTCAGCTACATCACTCTATTCGCTTCTTCCACATGACTTGTATGACTGAATTGCATTTTGAGTTGCCATCCAATGTGCACTAAATATGCATTAATTTCATTTACCTTTGCATCAATAGACTCCACATCAGCCTTGATCTTTGTAATCATTTCTATTATTCGTTGGATACACACAGCCAGGAATCCATTTTATCACTCTTGCGCACTATCAAAAATAAACTTCTTCTTGTTGGCTTCCTTTTTCTTCTTAACATCGCTCTCCCAAGAAGACATTTTTTTCACTCAAAATACTCTTTTTAAGATTCAGGAATGAAAATAGGAACTGGGGCAAGTATCTCATAAATTTAGGGCCTTTTTATAGACTTGGGAAGGCACAAAACTGATCATAGACGTGTTAAAACTCCTTAATAACTCCAAAAACTACTCACGCACGATTTAAGCTTCTAGAACCTCATTTTTCACGTTTTTTATAACTGTGGCGCCTATGCGCCAACCAGATAGCAGTCTGTGCATATTTTTACACAGTTATGCCAAACGTTAAAATCTTCACTCTGAATCCTCTAAGTCATTAAATAAGGTCAAATAAACACCACTATTACATAAAAAACTCCAAAATGCTACCACATTTCTCAAATCAAACCAAATAAAAGCACTCAAAGCAAACATAAAGAAAAACACACCGATAAATATGGGTTGCCTCCCATAAAGCACTTGGTTTAACGTCATCAGTCTGACATACCCAGAGCTTATTCTGAGTGACGCAACATCAGATTCTCATCAAGTTAAGATTGATCTACCGAAAAGTAAGGTTTAAGTCTATGACCGTTCACTTTAAATATTTTTTTAGTCTTAGGATCTTTAATATCCACAGCTTCATATGAATAAACTTGCATCACAATAAATGGGTCTGTCCACCTGGACTTAAGTTTTCCAGTAAAAATTCTCAATTTAGCATTATACAGTAAATCTTTTGCCCTAGCTCAAGATTTTTAGTAAGAATCTTGTGATCATGCCACAATTTCATCTTTTCTTTATAAATCTTAGCATTTTCTCAAGATTCGTTCCTTATCTCTTCAAGCTCATTTATTTGCAACGATCTCTTTTCTCTAGCATCTTTCAAATTAAAATTGAACTCTTTAATAGCCCAATATACTTTATGCTCAAGTTCAACTAGTAAATGACAAGCTTTTCCAAAAATTAGCCTATATGGGGACATTCCTATAAGAGTTCTGTAGGCAGTCCTATAGGCCCACAAAGCATAATCCAATTTGATTGACCAATCCTTTCTATTTGGATTAACAGTCTTTTCCAATATTCTTTTAATTTCATAATTAAATAATTCAACCAAACCACTTTTCTGCGGAAGATAAGCAGTAGCAATGCAATGGTTAAAATGATATTTTTTACTAACTTTTCTATAATCACATTTCTAAAATGACTTCCCCCATCAGTTATGATTACTCTTGGTATCCCAAATCTGCAAAATATATACTTATTTAAAAACTTTGCAACACTTTGAGCATCACATCGAGGTAAAGCAACAGCTTCTATCCATTTAGATACATAGTCTACTGCTATCAAAATGTATGTATTTCTAAAAGATGGTATAAATGGTCCCATGAAATCTAATCGCCAAATGTCAAATAAATCAACATGCAACATATAATTGAGGGGCATCTCATTTCTTCTAGAAGTATTTCTTACAAATTGACATTGATCACAATTTTTGATATAAACATTAACATCCTTAAAAATTGTAGGCCAATAAAATCCAGATTGTAAGATTTAAGATGCAGTTTTATCAACTCCAAAATGTTCCCCATAATAAGAATTATAACATTTTTGAATAGTTTCATAAGTTTCTTCTAAAGGCACACATCTTCGAATAATCAAATACTTTCCTTATTTATATAAAAAAGGGTCATTCCAAAAATAAGTCTTAGCTTCAGATAGAAGTTTCTTCCTCTCCTGGTATGTCAAACTATAGGGTGAAAAATCATTGACAATAAAGTTTACAATGTCAGCATACCACGGAACACACCACTCATTAACAGAGAACAATTTTTCATCAGGAAAATTTTCATTAATTTCTTCAGTATCACAGAGAGATTTTTTAGTTTCAAGCCTGGACAGATGATCGTCAATTTGATTATCAGTACCCTTCCTATCTACTATCTTGAAATCAAATTCTTGCAAAAAAAGAATCCATCTAATCAATCTTGGTTTTGCATCCTTCTTCTTCATTAAATACTGAATAGTATAATAATCAGTATGCACCACACATTTAGTTCAATATAAATATGATCTAAATTTATCAAAGGCTAATACTATAACTAATAACTCTTTCTCAGTAGTGGTATAATTAATTTGAGTTTCATTAAGAGTATTACTAGCATAGTAAATCACTTTGAAAATATTATCATATTTCTGACCTAAAACAGCTCCAATAGCATAATCACTAACTTCACACATTAATTCAAAAGGTTTTTCCTAGTTAGGTGAAACTATAACAGGTGCAGTGATTAATTTATCTTTTAATATTTCAAAAGCTTTTAATCAATCATTATCAAAAATTAAAAATTACATCCTTTCCAGTAAACGACACAAAGGCTTCAAAATTTCTGAAAAGTTTTTAATATATCACAAGTATAATGAAACATGTCCCAGAAAACTTTTAATTCCCCTTACATTAGTTGGGCAAGGTAAATTAGTGATCAGATGAATTTTGCAGGATCATTTCCATACCATTTTTTGATATACGATGTCTTAAAATTATTCCTCCTGCTACCATAAATTGGCATTTCTCCCAGTTAAGAACCAAATTAGTTTCTTCACAGTGTTTCAGAAATTTAGATAGATGTTCTAAACATGATTCAAATAAAATTCCAAACACTGAAAATTTATCCATAAAAACTTTAATTTTTTTTTCTATTAAATCATAGAAAATTACGATCATACATCTCTGAAATGTAGCATGGGCATTACATAAACCAAATGGCATTCTTCTAAAAGAAAATGTACCATAAGGATTGGTAAACGTTTTTTTCTCTTGATCCTCGGGAGCAATTTTAATTTGGTGGTAACCAGTATTTCCATCCAGAAAAAAAAATATTTAAGCCCAACCAGTCTATCCAGCATCTGATCTAGAAAGAGAAGTGGAAAATTGTCTTTCCTGGTGGAAATGTTTAATTTTCTATAATCAATGCATATTCACTGTCCTGTAACATGTCTTACTGGTATTATTTCATTCTTTTCATTCACAGTCACAGTAACTCATCCTTTCTTCAGTACATAGTGAATAGGACTAACTCATGCTCTATCTGAAATATGGTAGATAATTCCAGCATTCATCAACTTTAATATTTCTTTCTTAACAACCTCTTTCATGATAAGATTTAATCTCCATTGAGGATCAGCTCGAGGTTTACATTTATGCTCCATAAGGATTCTATGCATACAAATTGAAGGACTGACTCCTTAAATATCAACTATTGTCCATCTAAAGGCTTTCTTATATTTCTTCAAAATTTCAAGCAAACTTTTATCTTCTCTTTCAGTTAAATGAGAGGAAATAATAATTAGCAAAGTTGAGGAATCACCTAAAAATGTATACTTTAAATGATTAGGAAGCATCTTTAAATCAAGTTCGGGAGGTTTTTCAATTGATGGACCAAAAGATTCATCTTTTTCAGTCATGTCCAACATTCCAAAATTTTCATGAACATAATTTAAATCTTCCTCATGAAAATCTTCAGAATCTTGTAATCGTCTTCTTGCTTGTGTTCCAATTCTTCACTTTTAGATTTTTCATCATAAGTTAATTTGAAATGACATTCACTCAAATATTTGATAACATCCATCGTATAACATTTATCATCTTTACCTCTTGCAGGTGTTGACCTCATTTTTGATGAGGTCTTCTTTTCTTCTTTTAGTACTTAGGATCTAGCCTTAGGCTTTTCCTTTGATTATCTTAGAGGACTAGAATTGGGATCCACCATCTAGAATTTCAAACCACTTCTTAACTCCCTGCAAATTCCACAAACTTGACTGTAGACCCCTAATCACCTAGAGGGTTGAAATCAAATGTGGAAGTTTAAAGGATGAGTTCCTATAGGACTCTTTGGCCTTAGGACTGCCTCAGGTGGCACGGTCGCAGTGAAAGGGCCGACTTACACACACACTACACTTATACACTACACTTTCACACACCTCCTAAAACCACACCCATACCTAACTTGACCTCCTGACTCATGTAGGTGATTCAGATGGATGGTCCTTAACCCCTAAGCTCTTGGCTAAGAGGGTTAGGAACAACATAGTGAATGCCTCAAATGAGTCCCTTCATGGCTCATGTGGGCTTGATGTGGCTTCATGGCTCAACCAAAATGATTTCATTCCACTCAAATTTACCCAATCTTCAATTTTCCAAATTTTCAATTTTCCAAATTTTCAATTTTTGACCCCCGGGACCCTACACCCGCCTAACCTACCCAAAACCCTTGAAACTACCCAAATTTCTCAAAAATTTCCAAATCACCCAAAATTCTCCAAAATCATTCCTAAACATTTCTCTCCACTCAAATTGATCATCCATACCCAAAAATATCAAAAATTCCAAGAAAACCTCCCAATACCCTCCAAATACCCAAAATACCCCTCTTGACCCAAAAATCCAAAAATTCAAAAAATTCCCAGAAAATTCCAGAAAATCCCAAATATTCCCAATTTCATTTTGTTCAACTACACCATGGGCCAATTTTGTCAATTTACCCTACTTTTGTCAAAACCCCCAATTTGACCCATTTTAACCCTAAGTGAACCCAATGTCAAACCAAACCTACTCAATTGACCCAAATTCTGGTCCAATTCAATTCTAAACTTCAATTAAAAATTCCCAACATCAATCTAGACCAAATCCAAGTCCAATTTTATTGACATTTGGATCCAATTTCACTTTTGGCCTTAAAGCCCAATTTGGACCCATGACCCAAACCTAACCCAAACTCAACCAATTCAACTCCAATTAACCCCAAATCTTTTCTAAATCTTCCTTAGCATCCCCACAAGAAAAACACTAACATGATTTGACAAAAATTTGGACCCAAACCCCACTCAAATTCAACCCAAAGCTAAAAGGCCCAATTTTGACCTAAACCCAAATCTAACCCAAATGAGCCCAAACCCCAAAATCAAAGCCCAACCAAAGTCAAAACCTCTTTGAAACATTCCAATAAACATTTCTCAACATTAATTTTACATCAATTTCAACCCTAGCCCAACATTGGCCCAAGTTAGCCCAATTTGACCTATATTGGCCCATTCACCTAAAAAGCCCAAATTCAACCCAATTCAAACCCAAATCACCCCAAATTTGCTTCAAGTCACTCATGACACATCTATGAGCTAAATCCAACAATTATTTGGCCCAAGTCTTTACCAAAATTTCATCCCAAAATCCATTTTAAAATTCAAAAGCCCACTTTCCTAAACCATCTTAAAAGCCCATCTAAAACCCTTTCAAAAAGCCCAAAATCCACCCTAAAGCCTACATGACATCTCCATTTGCCATTCACTTAATTAAAGCCATTCCCTAAGTCCTAAATTCATCATCAAATCATTCCAAATCAAGTTTCATACAAATTTCCATCAAATTACCAAAAATTCCTAAAATCCATTTTCATGAAATTGACCCAATCTTTTCCCAAGCCAAATGGAGCCATGAAGCCATGCACAAGCCATATGTAAGCCATGGCAGCCACTTTACACATCACCATGTCATTTTTGGCAAAGGGAGGGAGTCCTTTAATGATTCCCTTAAGAGAGATTAAGCCTTTTCATGACTCTTCTAAACCTTGATTAAACATAAATGTACTTAGATGGTGACTTCTCCCCACTAAGCTAGCTGACTTACCTGATTCCCTCAGCCCAAAAATCAGGCCTTGGAGGGTGAACCAAACCTAAATCCATGACTTGGACCCATTTGGACCCAAAATTAGCTCCTCCCCCATTCCATCTAAATCAAACCCTTTACACATGGCCAATGCCAATTGATTGCACTAAGCCCCAGCCCTGACCTCCCTGACCAAGATGGTGACCAATGCCTGGCCGGCCAGCCACCAGGTAGCCGGAAAACACCATGGCCGAGAGCTCACATGTGAGCCCAACTTGGAATTCTCACTCGCTGAGCCGCCCCATCCCCGATGGCCATTGGAGCCGTTCTTCTCTTGCCAAGAGTAGCTGATCCCAAGCCCTAACTCTCCCTGGGAGGCCCTCCAACCTCTCCTATTTAAACACCACCCCTCTCGTCCATGAGAGGTGCTAAAAACAAACCTTAAGGAAACTCTGCCAAAATTGTTCCAGACTCCTCCCCATACACAGAGCACTTGATCCCCACTGAGATCCCCCCGCCATTTCTTCTCTGTGAGCTCAATTTCAGAGTTGAAATCTAGGCCCAAAACCAGGACACTTCTCCACAGTGAGCAAATCCCCAAATTGATTGGTTCTACACCTTCACCAGACCAAGGGAAGGTGTCCACCAGCAAAAGCCCCATCTCCAGGCCACCCAATTGCTCCAGCCTCCAAGCTTTGTGATCGGCTGTGGTCGAAATCCTACCTGGCAATTCACTGGACCGGGAGACTTCATCCGGAGCTTGCCGGGATCCAATCGAAGGTGCAACAACCCTCGGATCGAAGCCACACTTCTCCGAGCAAAGGTATGAGCTAATTCTTCATCCCGAGCTTCGGAGATTCTCCATTTCAAATGCTTTAATTTCAATGCATGATCACCGTATAGATGTGTTCGTCTCTTCAAGACGAATCCATAGAGCATAAGAACATGAAAATCCATTGAGTATCGAGTGAGATCTTAAGGATTTAGTGTGGACGGCTCTCGGGTGAGGACGCTCGGGGACGATGAACGGATGCCGTCCATTCAATACACGCGCGGACGGAAGGCAAAGATCGCGTCGGATCAGGAGACGGAACGATACAGCGGGCCCCCGGAGCGCTGAGTCAGATGGCGGCGTCGAATGGGAGCGCGCCACGCGGCGTTTCGGAGCTGCCGAGGTTGACGCGGCGCCGCGTGGATAAATAGAAAATTAGGGGTATTTTCTATTTATTTAATTCCCTAAACTTCAAAAATTCATAACTTTGTGTAGGAAAATCATAAAAATAAAATAAAAATACCCTCTTGCTCAGTGAACAGAGGAGAATAATGTGGAAAATAAATTATTTAATTTCATCAAATATTTTATTTTTAATAATTTATTTACTCTCTGCATATTTTTAATTCTCCATGCATGTATACAATTCACCATGGCATGAGACCATAGGGCTTTTGAAGACTCCGAATTTGGGAACATTCCCCGAATTTTCCAAAGTCAGAGGCCATCCCTATGAAAAGTTATTGATTTTTTCAAATTCATGTTACTGTTTTGAGTATTTTAATTCCAATAAATAGCATGTTGTGAAATAAATTCTAGGAAAATTTGCTGATTTTCCTTATGACCAGAGGACCCTAGGAAAAATAGGTTTTGAGTTAGTTCATTTAAAATAACCCTAATTGGCTTAAACACCCAAAATAGGTCTCTAATTAATTAGAGCTAACCATACATCAAATTGACTTGAAATCAATTCTCCACTGACCTTTAGGATCAGAGGAACCCACCATAAAAATTCGAGGTCAATTGGACTTGGTTAGCCCTACTAATTGGGTTGATTAAGCCACTTAGTCATTTTAAACTTTAAAAATTCATAACTTTCTAAATATCTCTCAAAAATTCACCAAATTGGTTTTGGAGCCTCTCTGATATCAGGGGAATTTAAAAAAATTAAAATTTCAATTTTCTAAAAAAGTTGATTTTTAATATTATTTTAATAATTAAAAAAATAATAAAAATCACAAAAATAATAAAATTCACCAAAATGTCACATTTTAAATTTTAATCATTTAGGAACAAACCCCATATTTTTCTTAGGTCTATTGAGTGAGATATTAAATTTTAAAGCTCTAGGGTAATTTTAAAATTAAAAAATGTATTTTCTAGCATTTTCACTAAAATAATTATAATAAATCAAAGAAAAATTGGAAAATTCTAAAATTTGATTCTCTGATTTCCTTGATATCAGAGAGATTTTTGAAAAATATAAAATTCATTTTTCAATATGTATTTTATTTTTAAATTAATTAACACTCCAAAATTTAAAATAATTATAATAAAAATAATATAATTCAAAAAATCACCAAAATTGGTCCAAGTGGTCCTCTGGTTATTAGGAATGTCCCCTAATTTTCTTAAGGACACAAACTTTCCCTTGGTCATGTTATTAAATTTTTCTTGGAAATCTCTATTTTCCACCAAAAATAATTATATAAATAAATTAAATACAGAAAAATCACATTTTCTCCTCTCATGTCTTTATTGACATATGAGTGAAGTCACATAAAAATTTCAAGTTCATTTGAGTTCAATTTAGTGAGTTATGAAATTATTAAGCTTAAAGGGTAAAATGGTAGTTAAAAAAAAACTTTAACCCCTAATTAAAACTTTAGGTTTAATAAAAAAAAAATTAACAAGTAAAATATTTGATCCTAATCTGATTTAGATGATTGAAATTTAAATAATTAAAGGGTAGAAACCCATTAAACAATTTAAAATGATTAAACCTTAATTAAATAATTGATTAAATTTGGAAGAATAATAAAATTGGAATTATTAAAATAGGGATATTATTAGGAAGAGATTTATTTTTTAATTTAAAAATCCCTAAATTAATTATCTCATTAATATTCAATTCTTAATTAAAATGATAACTCAAATTCAAAACATTAAAAGACTTAATCATTAAACTAAAATTAAATTATTAAACTCTTTTGAAAATTTCAATTAAAAAAAATAATAATAAAATTAAATTAAAAATTAAATTAAATTAAGTAAATTAAATGAGATTAAATTAAATTAAATTAAATTGAATTAAAATTAAAAGTTGAATTAAATTAAATTAAATTAAATTAAATTAAATAAACAAATTAAATTAAATTAAATGAATTAAATTAAATTAAATTAAATAAATGAAACCAAATTAAATTAAGTTAAACCAAATTAAAAATTAAATTAAATGAATTAAAATTAAATTAAATTAAATTAAATTAAATTAAATCAAATTAAATTAAAATTAAATCAAATTAAATTAATTTAATTTAACATCAAATCAAACTAAATTGAATTAAATTGAATTAAATTAAATTAAAACTCAATTAAATTAAATTAAATTAAGTTGAATTAAATAACATTACCTAAGACATAAAGAAATTCAAAAATAAATCTAAAGCAACTTGAACACTATTCCAAATTTAAACCCTTTAACTGAAGTTAAATGAAATTACAAATCATTTGAACACCAATTTGCCCTCGAAAGCTTTAGTTATCATAACTCCTAAACAGAATATTAAATGAAATGTTACTTCACTTATAGGATATTCAAATGTCCTAGTTCACTGAGCAAGACAACAAAACTTGAATTCCCGGACGATTAATTCATTTGTGTAATTAAATTCATTTGGATCGAAAACAATCCTATCGGTATTGAAAAGATGTTTAAGATTCTTCTTAAGCACTTCCTCAATATGATAGGACACTTATAAGAACAATTGAACTTAATTATTCTTTGATGAAGAAAATCGTCTTCAAACCAAAACACAAGAACCTAGACGTCATAGGAAATGACTAGCTATAGGATTAGGAATTTGGTAGAAAACCATAACCCTTACCTTAGCTTTACCTAGGAACTTGCTTAAATATTCTAATTGTGTTTTAAGTGCAGCTTGGGATGACGGGAAGACCCTCCAGGTACGCTTTTATTTTATTGCAATTTACTTTCTTGCAATTTACATTATTGCAATTTCATTAATCGCATCGCACTTACTTTTCTTGCATGATAAAAAACTATTGCATGAAAACCCAAACCTTTAGGATAGTCCCTAAAACTGAAACCAAAACTAAATCAAAAGTCATTGCAAGATAAAAATCACCGCCACAACATTTCAAAATATAAAACAACTCAAAATTTAATCACAAACAGAACACAAAACTACAATTACAATTAAATTAAAACGTCCTGTTGGATGATCGGGAATACCTCGGATGATGTAACCTACGTGTTGCTAACGGGATTTCCCACGGTCTAAATGAAAGTGTGGAACTCATTCAGTTGAGTTTAGCAAATTCATTTGGACTAAGTGAATCCGATAAAAATAATGATGCGGAAGGATGGAGCCAGTGGGATCTTAACCGGTGTCGTTATAATCAACTTTAAGATTTGTTTTAATTAAAGTATTGAAAACACTTGGAAATTAAGATTTTCTCTAAACCAAAACACTTTTCTCATCCCCTGATTTATGACTTCTAAAACTAAAACTCTGCAACAACAAGGAGCTTGGAGCATGGTGGGCAGCACGGCCATCGTCATCAGCAAAACTTGAATCTACATCAGCAAAACTTTCCTAAAATTAAAAAACAAAGCCATAGGACTTCGAGGTAGCTTGCCTAGTGCAACATAAATCCTCAACTCTTCGTTAGGCACTTGCATTGCAAATTAAGCCCTAACCGGTCTTAGGATTCCGAGGTAGTCATCCGGTACGACAATAAACCCTCACATCTTCGAGACTATTTGTTTGATTTTATCATACAAATATAAGCCCTAATTAATTAAAATTGGCAAGATCAAAACATTTAAATAAATATTAGGACTTTCCTAAACTCAAGCCAAACAATAGGATAGTCGGGAAATTACCAAAGTTCACTTCGAATCCGTAATTTCTCCTACCTTTCTTCCTTTGAATTCTCAAAACAAAAATGTTCTAAACTTGATCCATTCCCTATTGAAATTCCAAAATTCAATCCTTTGAAAATTTAAACTTTGAAATTCTTGAGAGCATAATTATTGATTATTATCGAGAGTTTTCTTAGGTGATTCCCGTCACTTAAGATGTAATTAACTATAGGGACTTGCCCTTATAGGGAATTTTAAAGAACCCAGGTAATATAAACCCTGTTTAATACTTTCATATTAAGCAGGGGAATTTGTCGGCTTATAAAATTGGTTCGCAGACCAAACGGATGTCACAAATCTTCTAGTTTATTTAATCGAGCCCCACCATCGAGCGGTGTGTCTATCCTTAGGGATAGATACACGGTTCGTGGTGCGGTGCTCGTTTATATAAACTATTTGGGATGTGAGATCGGTTTAATCTCATATCTTAAAACCTTCAAATTTAAAATTATTTTCAAAATCAAATACTACTTTTCAAAATTATTTATTTAAACTAAATTAAAAGTTCGCCGACAACTTCTGTTAGGCGACCCCCTTTTCAAAATAAAACACACAACCTAAAAATATGTCGACAACTTCTGGCGACTCCGCTGGGGACTATTCCTCTCTCCATTATAATCAAATAATTCTGCTTTCAAAAGTCGGTAGTGCATCCATGTCCTTAGTGGGTCAAACTACCCTTCTTTCCGTTGGGGTACTATGTTCATTTCTACCTTGAACAAGTATAGCCAACATTCTTTCGGATTTAGGAGCCACTGTTTAGACACCCCTAAACAGAGAGGTTCCGAGATCCTTTTACCTCATTTCTGAGGTGGGGTGGTCCCCCAATAGGTGTTAGTTTAGGAGCGATCCTTCGAGTCGAGAAGTCTTGCATAAGACTTTCTTCTCATTTCCAACTCCGAATCGGATTCCTTACCTTCTCTACACCTCTGAACATTCCGTTCTAAATAAACAAACCCTCTAATAAATGATTCTTTTAATAAATGATTCCTTCTTATAAATACATGAACAAGAATGTGTTCGGACTCTTTTCAATTCCTTTCTTTTCGTCCTAAAGAAAAGAAGCATAACTTGGGACTGACAACCAGAATCTACCCTGCGGAGATGGAAGCCCCAAAGCTGATTTTCTCCTTCACCAATGGATTGGACTTCGCTGTCTATAAGGATGAGCTGCCCGACAATGGGATCATCCGATTTGGACAAGGATTTGAAAACACGAATGTCAAGATCACCGACGTTTCCCTTTTCGCACTGACGAACAAGGTATCTGAAACTAAGAAGCCGTTGCTTGAGTTCAACCTTAGGTCGACTCAAGAATTCCCTCCCCTAAAAAAGATCCCGACTGAGAGGAGTACTGCTGTCCGCAGGAGGACTGTCCTTACTACCCCACTGGTCTAGTTGTTTCTGCACCTACCCCGACTTCTGCCAAATTAAAGGGGAAAGAAATCCGGATTATGGTAAACTCGTTACCGTGGAGGGTACGAGATCTTCTCGTAAGACCTTCTATTTTCGAAATCGGGTCCAGTTCAAAGATTCCATCACTGACAAGGACCCAAAGAAGAAACGAAGTAGAAGGATCGCTAGAGAAGCCAGAGCTGCTGAAATTGCTTTTCTGGAGGAAATCCCAGAACTGCTCGAATATACACCGTCGCCGAATATACACCGCTGCTCGAATACATACCACTTTTGGGAGGAAGCGAGGTTCCATCCCCTCTCCGCCGCAGAGGACGAGGAAAATGTTCGCAAGATTCGTTGTCGCATTACCTCGACCCGCATATTACAACGATAGCCGCAAGAAAAGGACTAGAACTACGCCGTTTGCTCGACTGCAAACTTTGGTATAAAAGTTAGCAAAGAAGGAAAAGCGCCCGTATCGGAGATTCTACGAAGGATAGGGCGGGTGCCGGTCAAATCCCGTCTTGGGCCCCGAGTAGAACCCGCCGTCATGACGGAAAAGCCAAGTAAAAGAATGAAGGCTAGTCCGCCTGTCGTCGTCTCGGGATTACGGATTAGGGAGGATACCACCTTCCAGCATTTGGCTGATAGACCATCTGGTCCTAGACCTTCTGCTGCTAGAAGGATGGTATGGCGTCCCACTACTGGGCAGTTGAGATTGAAACAACAGCCCAAGAAAGAAACTCTCGCCAGGAGACTTGAATCTAAAGAAAGTGCTACTGCGATAAAGGGGACTCGTGAAAAGGGGACCCGGCAGCTATCGCATGACAACCGCGAGGACACACAGAAAGCCCCGCTAGAAGATGCCATGGAAAAGTTGAGAACCGATATCCGACGACTAGCAAAAGAAAGAGAAGAAAAGTTCGGAGACGAGATTGATTCATCGGAATTCATGGACGACGAATATGCAGAAATCAACATGGTCGAAACACGAGCTTCATCAGCTTCGCAAGGTGCTCCCGCAGCCGCGAAAGAGAGGAGCCGGAAGCGATGAGAAGGCGGCTTCGGGAGAAAGACGACACGATCGCTCGAATGGCGAAAAGGATGGAAGAGATGGGCGTAGCTCTAGCCACTCTCCGCAGTCAAATGCAACCACAAAGAGAGACACCCCCGGAGGTCATTCACATTGTAGACGGAGGAAAGGAGATTACATCCGTCAACGGGGATGATCGGCTAAAAAGGATACAACACAAAGCATGATTCCCGAAAAGGATATCAAGAGCTTGGTGGAACGGCGAGTGCGAGAAGCCTTAGCACAATCAAAGAGCGGGGCATCCATTCGGACGGGTAGACCTTACCCGGAAGAATTCGACGTTGTCCAGTACCCAAAAAGCTTCGTACCACCTCTGTTCAAAACCTTCGATGGAACCGGGAACCCCCGACAGCACGTTGCACACTTTCGTGCCAGTTGTTGCAATGCCGGCGGGAGCGATGCATTACTCTTCCGACAGTTCGTCGGCGACTCGTCGGGAATCGCCTTCGGCGGGTATGCGGAGTGCCAAATGGTTCGGTGAAGACGTTCTCAGAACTAGAGAACCTCTTCATCAAGCGATTCGCCGGAGCTCAGCACCACATCACTATAGGTGATTTAGTGGTAGAGAAACAAAGGCCGAACGAAACTTTGGTGGATTACATACTTTGATGGAGGAACTTAAGCATGAAGTGTGAACCACAACTACAAGAACAACATGCAGTCGGCATTTTACTTAAAAGCATTCACGGCCCGATAGTACTTCTCCTCAAAGGATTCACTATTAAGACTTTCGAGAAGTTGTTAAGCAAGGCCGGAAGCTTGCAAGAAGAGGCGAAGCAATTAAGATTCGTCGACAAGAGGGACAAGCAAAAGCCTGTGAAGAATTTTGAAAAGAAATCCGGGATCGTTGCAGCAGTTGACAAAGGCAAGCAACCAATGCAAATACCACCAGAACGGCCGCAGCAACCACGACAGAATTACCAGCAACCCCGGCCCAGCTATCGATCATCTCCACGAGTATGAACAACCGCCTCGTCCGCAACGTACATTAAGGGAGCTTCGAGCGAGAGAATATTCGTTCAAGAATGAAGCGGTGCCGAAAATGTTCCGTAGTCGATGAAGACTCCGGATTTTCAGTCGCCGAGCCTAAAAGACCGGAGGAAGTCAACAAGAAAGGTGATCCTAACTTTGCCCCTACCACCGGATGCTTGGGCACAAGATAGAAGATTGCATTACCTTCAAAAGTTGGCTCAACGACAACCTTCGGAAAGGGAATATAACAATCCCGAAGGAGTACATGAAGGAACCCCGTAAAGGAGGTTCCGTCAATGTTATCTCAAGCGATCCCATCATTCCGATAGATCCCTATACGACCGACGATGGATGGACTACCGCTTGGACAAGGTCTTCGAAAAGATTTTAGACGAGCATCCAAACCGCCTCGGTGCGAGCTTCAATTCGAGTTCGAGACCCGTTAAGCCGGTACTATCACTTCCGATAGAAGAACCACCTCAACGAGAGGCGATTGAAGAGAAGATGAAAATCGACGAAGAAGAGAGGACCGAGACTCCTAAGGCTAGACTAGGGGCTGCTTATCCTAGGATAGTTGTTTCGATTCGGGGAGAAATCCCTCGAACCTCTGATTTTGTATGATTATCTGCTCACTTCGGTGGGATCATATAATGATAAGGGTGATGTCGTTGGCTACGTTTTGACTGTTTCTAACAATTACGTAACTAGCGACAATCCGGACATTGATTTCGATACCAACGACAATTCTCAAATCATACACGATCTCGACGAGCAAAATAACGAAGAAGGCATCCATCAAGGAGGCTACGAGAGTTCAACAAGCAACGAATCTATCTACGAGTTTCGAGGAGCTCCAGTCACAATAGAGTTAGAGCCTTCAGATTCTAAAGATAATCCGGAAGAGCCTGTTATTCCGATTCAGGAGGAGACACCGGCAAACTCAACACTAGATTCAGAAGAAATTACAGAAGTTAACTTAAGAAGTGGAAGAGTTCTACCTCCGAGAATGGGTCCAAAGGACAAAGGAAAGCAGGTGGTTTTCAAGAAGAACCAACCCCAGTAGAAGAAATACCCATTCGGGAAGAAGCCGAGACGCATGAAAATAAAGTGGACTACAACGTACTAGCCCATCTTAGCAAACTACAGGCCAAACTGAGCATCTACGACGCCCTCATCTTATCAAAGGAGATGAGAGAAGCTCGATCAAGGCCTTACTTGATCCGAGAATTTGCTTAGCTCAAATGGCCGGAGATTCCTTAGATGAGGTTTGTTCGTTAAAGGAACAACGAGGTGTTACCTTCACGGACAATGACCTACTACTTGGGACGACAGATCACAACCGACCGTTGTACATTTCGATTACTAATTGGGAAGTTTACACTCTCCAGAGTATTGGTGGATCCAGGAGCATCAATCAATATAATGAGTCTTCGAACGCTAGCATATTTGGAAATTGATGCCCGCGAACTCGAAGCGGACAAAATGTTATTAAGAGGATTCAACCAGAAAGGAGAAAGAGCCCTCGGGTCAATAACGCTACTAATGAAGACCGGTGACTTAGCAAAGACAACCGCAAAATTTCACATAATTAATTCAGAAACGTCGTTCAACGCTCTACTGGGCCGACCATGGATACATGAAAACAGGATGGTACCATCATCTCTACATCAGTGCATCAAATACTACGATGGAGGGGAACGAGTGCATCAAAGGTGACTTACAACCATTCTCCGTACATGAGATCGGAATCCATGAAGATGCGACTTATTATGCGCCTCCGAAGAAAACAATTTTCTCCGGAGATACCATAACGAATGAAGCAAAGAAAGTTCGAGACAACGAAGAACCCGAAGTTCTAGTCCAACGAGTCACTCACCACTCCCTTCCGGCGAGATGGTGAAGGTTTCTCCACAACTCGCATCCGAGGTCGAGGCCGGGGACGAGCTCGTGGTAGAGACGTTAGGACAGTTGGACGGAGGAAACCAGCCATCAATGTTGATTGGGAAGATAGTTCGAAGAAGAAAAGAAATCAAACAAGAAGCAGCGACAATAAGTCAGAAGAAGCCGCAATTCAAGATCTCTCTCGAAGATGAGAGGAATGAAGAATATAAATCAATGTACGAGAAGATTAACCACTACGTACATACTATGACCCTAACCCCGATCCATTCTAACAAGATCGAGGGTATGGTGGTCAAAGAAGTACGTAGTAGCGGTGCAAAGCCAATCAAATTCTACCGTGGTACTTCTTCCTCCAAAACTGAAAATAATGTACAATTTGAAGATGTCACTTCATCAGAATTAATGGAATTACCTTTTGAGTGGTACTCTCCCTGTGTTCAAAGTTTAATTCGACGTGGTTTCTTACCTCGATAATGGACAAAAGGCCAATCACAACATTTTGAAAAATTATGGAATAATTCCGGTCGTCCACCCAATTCAAAGCATGGTCTCGGATTCGGCACGGTAGGATCGGTTGACGATACTGAATTTTGCTTGGTTGTCACTTGCGAGTCTAATGAAAGCCGCATGGAAACTACAGAAGAACTCGAAGATTTACAAATTGGAGACGCTCCACCAGAATTTGAAGAAGAGATTAAATCTACAATAGATGAGTTAACGGAAGTTAACTTAGGTACTAGCGAAGAACCTAGACCTACCTTTGTTAGCTCCTTACTCAATAAAGAAGACTTTGAAGAAATAATCAAGTTATTAATGGAATTTAAAGACTGTTTTGCTTGGAGCTACGATGAGATGCCAGGATTAGCTCCAGAGCTCGCAGTTCATAAGCTAGGAGTGGATCCTACTTCGTCCCGATCGGACAAGGTCCCGGAAGAATGCGTCTAGAAATCGAACAACAAGTCATAGCCGAAGTTAAAAAGCTAATAGACGCTAAATTTGTCCGTGAAGAACAATACCCGACTTGGTTAGCCAATGTGGTGCCAGTCAGAAAGAAGAATGGTCAGATCAGAATTTGTGTGGACTTCAGAGATTTAAACAAGGCACGTCCAAAAGATGAATTACCTCTACCGATCCTAGAATTAATGATCGACATTGCTTCAACACATGAAATATTCTCATTCATGGATGGATCTTCAGGATACAACCAGATAAAAATGGCTCCAGAAGACGAAAAGCTTACGAGCATTCGAACGCCGATCGGAGTATATTGCTACACGATGATGCCATTCGGACTGAAGAACGCAGGAGCAACCTACCAGAGAGCAATGACAAGAATTTTTGATGATCTCATCCACAATCAAGTCGAATGCTACGTGGACGATGTGGTCATCAAAAGCAAAGTAAAGGAAAACCACCTGTATGATTTGAGAATTGTTTTCGAACGATTAAGACAATTTAACCTTAAGATGAATCCCTTAAAATGTGCCTTCGGCGTGACCTCTGGGAAATTCTTAGGATTCGTTGTCCGACATCATGGAATTGAAATCGACCCGGAAAAGATTAAAGCTATCTTAGAAATGCCGCCTCCCAAAACCTTAAAACAACTACAATCCTTTCAAGGGAAGCTGGCATATCTTCGACGCTTTATCTCAAACTTGTCGAGTAGGTGTCAGCCTTTCTCGGCACTAGTTAAAAAGGACGCCAAATTTATTTGGGAAGAGAGATGCCGAAGGCCTTCGAGGACATTAAGCAATATTTAATGACACCTCCTGTTTTAGCGACCCCGGTCTCGGGTAGACCGCGATACTTTACACCGCGGCTTTAGACGACTCTCTCGGACCCTGTTGGCCAGGTCAATGATGAGGGTAAAGAGAATGCTCTTTACTATTTAAGCCGTCGTTTACTTCCGACGGAAATAAGGTATCCCGCAATTGAAAAGCATTGTTTGGCCCTGATCTTCACCGCTCAAAAGCTCAGGCACTACATGCTTTCTCATAGGGTCAACCTGATCTCGAAATTTAATCCATTGCAATACTTGATGACTCGTCCGACACTTTCCGTCCGACACTTTCCGGCAGACTTGCCAGATGGTTAATGATATTATTGTAATTCAATATAACTTTCGTGCCTTTGTGTGCCGTAAAGGGACAAGTCTTAGCAGACTTTCTCGCAGCACACCCTTTGCCGGCAGAATCTCCCCTCAATGACGATCTGCCAGATGAACAAATAATGAATCTAGAAGACCCTGATGATCGACGTTGGGAATTATATTTCGACGGAGCATCTTCGACACACAAAGACGAAGAATCGCAAGTGATAGTGCCCGGTAAGGCAGGGATCGGGCTAATTTTTATAACACCGGAGTGGGGGATGTTAAGATACTCCTACCACTTGACAGAACCGTGTACAAACAATGAAGCAGAATACGAAGCCCTCATAACAGGACTGGAATTAACTATTCAAATGGGGATAACAGACATCAACATCTACGGGGATTCACAGTTAATCATTCAACAGATCGCCGGACAGTATAGAATTTTAAAGCCAAGACTCGAGCAATACTTCCAGTATGCCATACAGCTGTTGGAAAAGATTCTGAATGTGACGATCTACAAAATTCCCAGAAAAGAAAATGCTTTAGCGGATGTGTTAGCTCGCCTCGCAAAAGAATTTGCCTGTTTGCAAGATGAATCAGTAGAAGTGTCAGTTCACGGACGTCAGGTCTTATCACAGCTCGACATAGACACAATACACAAATCAGAAAAAGAAAAAGAATCGGTTACGGCAGTGACGGAAAACACGGAAGATTGGCGACGACCATTGATAGACTACCTGCAAACAGGAAAGCTACCAGATGATAGGTCGCTAGCCCATCAGATCAAGAAAAGAACTCTGTCTTACGCATTAATAAACAACACATTGTACAGAAGGTCTTTTGATCAAATGTGGCTAAGATGCCTAAGTGGGTCCGAGGCCCGTGAAATTGTTAAGGAGGTGCATTCAGGACTCTGTGGCGCTCACCAGTCGGGTCCGAAGATGAAAATGAAAATTAAAAGACTAGGGTACTACTGGCCCTCAATGATGACCAACTACAGGAAAATCACCAAGAGCTGTCACCAATGCCAAGTGCACGGAGTGGTTCTACACCAATCTTCAAATGTGCGACATCCGACAATTGCATCGCGGCCATTTGAATGTTGGGGCACAGATATAGTGGGTCCGATAGAACCACCATCTTCGAAAGGACATCGCTTCAATCTTGCGGCTACAGATTACTTTTCCAAGTGGGCAGAGGCAGTTCCACTTAGAGAAGTGAAAGCACACCACGTGCTACGGCTTTTCAAGAACCAAGTTGTCTACCGTTTCGGAGTGCCGCGCAGATCATCTCAGATAATGGGTCAGCATTCAGAAGCACACAAATCAACAATTTTGTCAGGAGACAAGGAATCGACTGGCGATACTCAACAATTTACTTTCCAAGAGCAAACGGCCTCGCTGAGGCTTTTAATAAAACTCTCGTTCAAATCTTAAAGAAAACTTTGGACAATAATAAGAGAAATTGGCACGAGAAGTTGTTAGAAGCCTTATGGGCCTACCGGACAACCTTCAGAACTCCTACTCAAGCTACACCTTACGCTCTGGTGTATGGGTCCGAGGCAGTGTTACCTTTAGAGATTCAGCTTCCTTCACTCAGAATTGCAGTTGCAAATAAGATCACGAAAGAAGAGAACGCCAAATTACGACTTGAAGAATTAGAAAGCCTGGAAGGGAAAAGACTTGCAGCGCAACAAAATTTAGAACTATACCAAGCTAAGATGGTTCAAGCCCATGACAAACTGGTCCGCCCAAGAACCTTCAAAGTTGGTGACTTAGTTCTCGTTCTCAAGAGACCTATTCTTACACACCGCAAGATAGGAGGAAAATTTGAACCCACTTGGGAAGGACCGTTTGTGGTTGAAGCAGTATACTCGTGGAGGTTCCTACCGGCTAGTGAATTGCCGGGAGAACGACATATGCTTCCGATCAACGGACGATATTTGAAAAGTATTACGCTACTCGATGTTTCGAAGGAATGAATTCTTCATCCCTAAGAAACACGGGCGAAGTAATTACTTATGATTGGGTCCGAACCCAAAAATAATAAAATGTGCTAAAATAAATAAAATCATGATAATAAAGTTTTCCTTGTTTTCTTTTCCAAATCAAAATCTCTTCCCTGATCTTATCCTACTTCATTCCTGTTAAATTTAAAAATATAAAAAAAAATATATGTCTTTAATAAACATTTTCTTAATGTTCTTGTTCTTAGTACAGCCCCTGATCCTTTTCCTTGTCTTTTCGTAGGGAAATATCGAACGGGCGGTTGGTCCTGAACTTTAAGAATGGTGTAAGCCTTGCACTCAATGAAAAGAGGGTGAAAGATGGAGCGATAATCGAGATTGACTCGGATTTCGCACCAGCAGGCCTACAGTACGAGAAAAGTGACTGGGTCCCGGTTGACCGAGAAGAACTGCCCGGGCGGACGATGATGAAAGTGGGTGGCCCAAGCCACCAATCCGACGACGAAGAAAAGAAAGGCAAACGGCCGAAGAAGACAAGAAAATGAAGTCTGTAGTCGCTACAGCAGAGGGCAGGCTTGTCAGCGCTGCGCCCATAGAAACTCAGGAAGTTCGAAGAGCTACTCTCACAGCAACGCAACGAAGAAATAAGAATCGTCGTATCCGTAAGATGTTAACAAAACTAGCTGCGGACCAGCGCGACGAAACAGTTGCTAATGCCAGTACATACACTTCAAGGACACCGGTTCACCAGGAACTCGAAGAAAGGAGGCCGGCTCCTAGGATAACGGAAAGGACCGGGGAAATCTCCGGAAGATCGGAAGAAAGAAGGCTACCATGCCACCGGATAGAACCACCGGTGATGCATGACCTTGTTCCGAAGCAACCCCGGGGATGTCCCGACGAGCATCATCCCCGAGGAGCCGAGGTATGCGGGGAGAACATGAAGGAATTGAACCGTATATCCCACAATATGTCACTGAGGCCTCGCCATCGCGGATCATTCCGAATACGAGCTGGAGAGAATGCGGAATGTTGAAAAGAAAACCTTTGAATACTTCGAGAGAATTAAAGGCGAAGAATCAATATACTAGAGGGCCTCGAGTCGCATACGGACGTATTCTCGGAGTATGAACAACGACGAAATCGTGGATTGCATCCTGGATTTGAAAAGAATGGGCCGAGCGAGGCCGCCCGAGGGAAAACACATACTCGGAACCCCGGAGATGGATGCCGTGGAAGGGAAGAATCACAATACAATGTGGATGCCGTTACAACTTTGCGGAGGACAGGAAGGGAAACCCACCGGGAATACTCCGTCATGGGCAAGTGGATCCGATGCCATTAGTCATCAAGAGAATGGTAAAGAGATTAATAACATGGAGGGTACTGCCAGTAGATTGCATACCCAATAGCTGCATTATAAACATCTACAAGCAAGGTGACTGCATACCCCCACACATAGATCACCACAACTTTGTCAGACCTTTCTGCACAGTCTCTTTCCTGAATGAGTGTAACATCATGTTCGGATCCGACCTCCGGATAGTAGGCCCGAGTGAGTTCCGAGGGCCGGTGAAGATACCATTACCGGTAGGTTCCGTCATGATACCGAAGGGCAACGGAGCAGTATATCGCTAAGCATTGCATACCGGGAGTACCGGTGAAGAGAATCTCGGTTACTTTCGAAGGATGGACGACGGGAAGACACCTTATCATTTCCGGCCGGACCGGAGCTAGAGAGCCTCCGGCCTTAAGAGCTGTGAGCTACATGGAAAATATCACACCTCCAATGTACATCCGTACGACATCCTTGCCAAGGGTGGCTTGGAAGGTGATGTTATTGACCATGTACCCCACTATTCAGACATGGATTTTTGACAGATGCTTCTTTGGATGGATCGACGAAGATCATACATAGTCCGTTTTGAGTCTACATGGATTGTATGAAATATATTCCAGATCGAGTTGTATGATATATCCTCGACATGATTGGAATGAAAGTGACCATGTCACATTTTTGGCCTTCACCTCTTTTGTGCAAATTGACTGGGAAACACCATTAAAGTTAAATGAACTTCGAACAAAGAACATAAAAGAAATAAAAAAAGGGGAATAAAAGAAAACTTTCCTTAAAAATCTAAAAATGTTGAACACTAAATAAACAACAAAAACGGGATAGTTAAAGGGCAAACAAAACAAATTTAAAGCTCAAACTAAATTCCAGTTTAAACCCATCTTTTCAAATCCTCCAATCCTTCTTCAAATCAAGATCTATTCTAGACCTCCCTTGAAACCCTCTCTCGGGATGATTTCAGAATCACGAAGAATTCTCAATTTGATCCGGACGGCATGGGTTTGTACCCTTCGCCAAGTAATCAGACTTTGATTGATTCCCATGGGATATGAAACACTTTCATATCTCATTTAGATCTCCCGCTAAATCCAAATCTCCACAGTAAATTTCAATTCAAAATTTCCGAGACTGGTACCTAAATTCCAGTTCTCATTTCGAGATCGATACCTAAATTTCGATTCTCATCCGAATTGATACCTAAATTTCAATTCAAAATTTCCGAGACTAGTACCTAAATTCCAGTTCTCATTTTGAGATCAATACCTAAATTTCGATTCTCATCCGAATTGATACCTAAATTTCAATTCAAAATTTCCGAGACTCGGTACCTAAATTCCGGTTCTCATTCCGAGATCGATACCTAAATTTCAATTCTCATCCGAATTGATACCTAAATTTCAATTCAAAATTTCCGAGACCGGTACCTAAATTCCAGTTCTCATTCCGAGATCGATACCTAAATTTCGATTCTCATCCCAATTGATACCTAAATTTCAATTCAAAATTTCCGAGACCGGTACCTAAATTCCGAGTTCTCACTCCGAGATCGATACCTAAATTTCGATTCTCATCCGAATTGATACCTAAATTTCAATTCAAAATTTCCGAGACCGGTACCTAAATTCTAGTTCTCATTCCGAGATCGATACCTAAATTTCGATTCTCATCCGAATTGATACCTAAATTTCAATTCAAAATTTCCGAGGCCGGTACCTAAATTCCAGTCCTCTTCCTTCGAGGTCGGTACTTAAATTCCGACTCTCATTCGAGATCGATACCTAAATTTCGATTCTCTTTTGAATTGATACCTAAATTTCAATTCTAAACTTTCGAGACTAATACCTAAATTCCAGCTCTCATTTCGAGACTAGTACCTAAATTCTAGTTCTCATTCCGAGATCAGTACCTAAATTTTGATTCTCATCCTTTTCAAGGTCGATACCTAAATTTCGACTCTCTTTCGAGATTGATACTTAAATTTCAATTCTCATCCCTTTCGAGATCAGTGCCTAAATTCTGATTCTCAGCCTTTTCAATCGACACTCAAACTCGATTCCCACTCCGAGGTCGGTACCTAAATTCCGGTTTTCTTTGCAATCCCGAGATTGGAACCTAGGTTTCAATTCTCGTTTCAAATCTAAATTTTCTCAAATTAATTTTAAATCAAACTTCAATCTAAAATAAAAAAAAATCAAAATCTAAAATTACACATCTGAACTTAAATTGAAACAAACTGAAATCTAAATCGAAATTCCCCCAGATCGTGTGATTTGGAATTCACCTCCTTTTCCTTTCCCCAGCGAGAGTTCAGGAATCTCCAGTTTCAGAGATATGCTTGACACTCCCCAACGGAAACTCTTCTACTTCGTCCTAAATTTGTCACTTGGACATCTGTATTGGTTTTTCTGATCGCTTCGGTCAACACCAATACGCGCGGTGTGCTCCGTCGGCTCACCACACCTATTGGGGGTCCATTTGTTGACCTCATTTTTGATGAGGTCTTCTCTTCTTCTTTTAGTACTTAGGATCTAGCCTTAGGCTTTTCCTTTGACTATCATAGAGGACTAGAATTGGGATCCACCATCTAGAATTTCAAACCACTTCTTAACTCCTCGCAAACTCCACAAACTCGACCGTAGACCCCTAATCACCTAGAGGGTTGAAATCAAATGTGGAAGTTTAAAGGATGAGTTCCTATAGGACTCTTTGGCCTTAGGACCGCCACTGGTGGCCTGGTCCAGTGAAGGGGCTGACTTACACACACACTACACTTATACACTACACTTTCACACACCTCCTAAAACCACACCCATACCTAACTTGACCTCCCGACTCATGTAGGTGATTCACATGGATGGTCCTTAACCCCTAAGCCCTCGGCCAGAGGGTTAGGAACAACATAGTGAATGCCTCAAATGAGTCCCTTCATGGCTCATGTGGGCTTGATGTGGCTTCATGGCTCAACCAAAATGATTTCATTCCACTCAAATTTACCCAATCTTCAATTTTCCAAATTTTCAATTTTTGACCCCCGGGACCCTACACCCGCCTAACTTACTCAAAACCCTTGAAACTACCCAAATTTCTCAAAAACTTCCAAATCACCCAAAATTCTCCAAAATCATTCCTAAACATTTCTCTCCACTCAAATTGATCATCCATACCCAAAAATACCAAAAATTCCAAGAAAACCTCCCAATACCCTCCAAATACCCAAAATACCCCTCTTGACCAAAAAATCCAAAAATTCAGAAAATTCCCAAAAAATCCCAAATATTCCCAATTTCATTTTGTTCAACTACACCATGGGCCAATTTTGTCAATTTACCCTACTTTTGTCAAAACCCCCAATTTGACCCATTTTAACCCTAAGTGAACCCAATGTCAAACCAAACCTACTCAATTGACCCAAATTCTGGTCCAATTCAATTCTAAACTTCAATTCAACATTCCAAACATCAATCTAGACCAAATCCAAGTCCAATTTGATTGACATTTGGATCCAATTTCACTTTTGGCCTTAAAGCCCAATTTGGACCCATGACCCAAACCTAACCCAAACTCACCCAATTCAACTCCAATTAACCCCCAAATCTTTTCTAAATCTTCCTTAGCATCCCCACAAGCAAAACACTAACATGATTTGCCCAAAATTTGGACCCAAACCCCACTCAAATTCAACCCAAAGCTAAAAGGCCCAATTTTGACCTAAACCCAAATCTAACCCAAATGAGCCCAAACCCCAAAATCAAAGCCCAACCAAAGTCAAAACCTCTTTGAAACACTCCCATAAACATTTCTCAACATTAATTTTACATCAATTTCAACCCTAGCCCAAAATTGGCCCAAGTTAGCCCAATTTGACCTATATTGGCCCATTCACCTAAAAAGCCCAAATTCAACCCAATTCAAACCCAAATCACCCCAAATTTGCTTCAAGTCACTCATGACACATCTATGAGCTAAACCCAACAATTATTTGGCCCAAGCCTTTACCAAAATTTCATCCCAAAATCCATTTTAAAATTCAAAAGCCCACTTTCCTAAACCATCTTAAAAGCCCATCTAAAACCCTTTCAAAAAGCCCAAAATCCACCCTAAAGCCTACATGACATCTCCATATTCCATCCACTTAATTAAAGCCATTCCCTAAGTCCTAAATTCATCATCAAATCATTCCAAATCAAGTTTCATACAAATTTCCATCAAATTACCAAAAATTCCTAAAATCCATTTTCATGAAATTGACCTAATCTTTTCCCAAGCCAAATGGAGCCATGAAGCCATGCACAAGCCATATGCAAGCCATGGCAGCCACTTTACACATCACCATGTCATTTTTGGCAAAGGGAGGGAGTCCTTTAATGATTCCCTTAAGGGAGATTAAGCCTTTTCATGACTCTTCTAAACCTTGATTAAACATAAATGTACTTAGATGGTGACTTCTCCCCACTAAGCTAGCTGACTTACCTGATTCCCTCAGCCCAAAAATCAGGCCTTGGAGGGTGAACCAAACCTAAATCCATGACTTGGATCCATTTGGACCCAAAATTAGCTCCTCCCCCATTCCATCTAAATCAAACCCTTTACACATGGCCAATGCCAATTGATTGCACTAAGCCCCAGCCCTGACCTCCCTGGCCAAGATGGTGACCAATGCCAGCCGGCCAGCCACCGGGTCGCCGGAAAACACCATGGCCGAGAGCTCACATGTGAGCCCAACTTGGAATTCTCACTCGTCGAGCCGCCCCATCCCCGGTGGCCATTGGAGTCGTTCTTCTCTTGCCGAGAGCAGCTCGATCCCAAGCCCTAACTCTCCCCGGGAGGCCCTCCACCCTCTCCTATTTAAACAACACCCCTCTCGGCCATGAGAGGTGCTAAAAACAAACCTTAAGGAAACTCGCCAAAATTGTTCCGGACTCCTCCCCATACACGAGCACTTGATCCCCACCGAGATCCCCCGTCATTTCTTCTCTCGCGAGCTCAATTTCGGAGTTGAAATCTAGGCCCAAAACCAGGACACTTCTCCACGAGTGAGCCAATCCCCAAATTGATTGGTTCTACACCTTCACCGGACCGAGGGAAGGTGTCCACCGACAAAAGCCCCATCTCCAGAGCCAACCAATTGCTCCGACCTCCAAGCTTTGTGATCGGCTGTGGTCGAAATCCTACCTGAGCAATTCACCGGACCGAGAGACTTCATCCGGAGCTTGCTGGGATCCAATCGAAGGTGCAACAACCCTCGGATCGAAGCCACACTTCTCCGAGCAAAGGTATGAGCTAATTCTTCATCCCGAGCTTCTGGAGATTCTCCATTTCAAATGCTTTAATTTCAATGCATGATCACCGTATAGATGTGTTCGTCTCTTCAAGACGAATCCATAGAGCATAAGAACATGAAAATCCATTGAGTATCGAGTGAGATCTTAAGGATTTAGTGTGGACGGCTCTCGGGTGAGGACGCTCGGGGACGATGAACGGATGTCGTCCATTCAATACACGCGCGGACGGACGGCCAGGATCGCGTCGGATCAGGAGACGGAACGATACAGCGGGCCCCCGAGCGCCGAGTCGGATGGCGGCGTCGAATGGGAGCGCGCCACGCGGCGTTTCGTAGCTGCCGAGGTTGACGCGGCGCTGCGTGGATAAATAGAAAATTAGGGGTATTTTCTATTTATTTAATTCCCTAAACTTCAAAAATTCATAACTTTGTGAAGGAAAATCATAAAAATAAAATAAAAATACCCTCTTGCTCAGTGAACAGAGGAGAATAATGTGGAAAAGAAATTATTTAATTTCATCAAATATTTTATTTTTAATAATTTATTTACTCTCTGCATATTTTTAATTCTCCATGCATGTATACAATTCACCATGGCATGAGACCATAGGGCTTTTGAAGCCTCTGAATTTGGGAACATTCCCTGAATTTTCCAAAGTCAGAGGCCATCCCTATGAAAAGTTATTGATTTTTTCAAATTCATGTTACTGTTTTGAGTATTTTAATTCCAATAAATAGCATGTTGTGAAATAAATTCTAAGAAAATTTGTTGATGTTCCTTATGACCAGAGGACCCTAGGAAAAATAGGTTTTGAGTTAGTTCATTTAAAATAACCCTAATTGGCATAAACACCCAAAATAGGTCTCTAATTAATTAGAGCTAACCATACATCAAATTGACTTGAAATCAATTCTCCACTGACCTTTAGGATCAGAGGAACCCACCATAAAAATTTGAGGTCAATTGGACTTGGTTAGCCCTACTAATTGGGTTGATTAAGCCACTTAGTCATTTTAAACTTTAAAAATTCATAACTTTCAAAATATCTTTCAAAAATTCACCAAATTGGTTTTGGAGCCTCTTTGATATCAGGGGAATTTAAGAAAATTAAAATTTCAATTTTCTAAAAAAGTTGATTTTTAATATTATTTTAATATTTTAATAATTAAAAAAATAATAAAAATCACAAAAATAATAAAATTCACCAAAATGTCACATTTTAAATTTTAATCATTTAGGAACAAACCCCATATTTTTCTTAGGTCTATTTAGTGAGATATTAAATTTTAAAGCTCTAGGGTAATTTTAAAATTAAAAAAATGTATTTTCTAGCATTTTCACTAAAATAATTATAATAAATCAAAGAAAAATCGAAAAATTGTAAAATTTGATTCTCTGATTTCCTTGATATTAGAGAGATTTTTAAAAAATATAAAATTCATTTTTCAATATGTATTTTATTTTTAAATTAATTAACACTCCAAAACTTAAAATAATTATAATAAAAATAATATAATTCAAAAAATCACCAAAATTGGTCCAAGTGGTCCTCTGGTCATTAGGAATGTCCCCTAATTTTCTTAAGGACAGAAACTTTCCCTTGGTCATTTTATTAAATTTTCCTTGGAAATCTCTATTTTCCACCAAAAATAATTATATAAATAAATTAAAAACAGAAAAATCACATTTTCTCCTCTCATGTCTTTATTGACATATGAGTGAAGTCACATAAAAATTTCAAGTTCATTTGAGTTCAATTTAGTGAGTTATGAAATTATTAAGCTTAAAGGGTAAAATGGTAGTTAAAAAAAAACTTTAACCCCTAATTAAAACTTTAGGTTTAATAAAAAAAAAATTAACAAGTAAAATATTTGATCCTAATCTGATTTGGAAGATTGAAATTTAAATAATTAAATGTTAGAAACCCATTAAGCAATTTAAAATGATTAAACCTTAATTAAATAATTGATTAAATTTGGAAGAATAATAAAATTGGAATTATTAAAATAGGGATATTATTAGGAAGAGATTTATTCTTTAATTTAAAAATCCCTAAATTAATTATCTCATTAATATTCAATTCTTAATTAAAATGATAACTCAAATTCAAAACATTAAAAGACTTAATCATTAAACTAAAATTAAATTATTAAACTCTTTTGAAAATTTCAATTAAAAAAAAAAATAAAATTAAATTAAAAATTAAATTAAATTAAGTAAATTAAATGGGATTAAATTAAATTAAATTAAATTGAATTAAAATTAAAAGTTGAATTAAATTAAATTAAATTAAATTAAATTAAATAAACAAATTAAATTAAATTAAATGAATTAAATTAAATTAAATTAAATAAATGAAACCAAATTAAATTAAGTTAAACCAAATTAAAAATTAAATTCAAAGAATTAAAATTAAATTAAATTAAATTAAATCAAATTAAATTAAAATTAAATCAAATCAAATTAATTTAATTTAACATCAAATCAAACTAAATTGAATTAAATTGAATTAAATTAAATTAAAACTCAATTAAATTAAATTAAATTAAATTAAGTTGAATTAAATAACATTACCTAAGACATAAAGAAATTCAAAAATAAATCTAAAGCAACTTGAACACTATTCCAAATTTAAACCCTTTAACTGAAGTTAAATGAAATTACAAATCATTTGAACACCAATTTGCCCTCGAAAGCTTTAGTTATCATAACTCCTAAACAGAATATTAAATGAAATGTTACTTCACTTATAGGATATTCAAATGTCCTAGTTCACTGAGCAAGACAACAAAACTTGAATTCCAGGACGATTAATTCATTTGTGTAATTAAATTCATTTGGACTGAAAACAATCCTATCAGTATTGAAAAGATGTTTAAGATTCTTCTTAAGCACTTCCTCAATATGATAGGACACTTATAAGAACAATTGAACTTAATTATTCTTTGATGAAGAAAATCGTCTTCAAACCAAAACACAAGAACCTAGACGTCATAGGAAATGACTAGCTATAGGATTAGGAATTTGGTAGAAAACCATAACCCTTACCTTAGCTTTACCTAGGAACTTGCTTAAATATTCTAATTGTGTTTTAAGTGCAGCTTGGGATGACGGGAAGACCCTCCGGGTACGCTTTTATTTTATTGCAATTTACTTTCTTGCAATTTACATTATTGCAATTTCATTAATCGCATCGCACTTACTTTTCTTGCATGATAAACAACTGTTGCATGAAAACCCACACCTTTAGGATAGTCCCTAAAACTGAAACCAAAACTAAATTAAAAGTCATTTCAAGATAAAAATCACCGCCACAACATTTCAAAATATAAAACAACTCAAAATTTAATCACAAACAGAACACAAAACTACAATTACAATTAAATTAAAACGTCTTGTTGGATGATCGAGAATACCTCGGATGATGTAACCTACGTGTTGCTAACGGGATTTCCCACGGTCTAAATGAAAGTGTGGAACTCATTCAGTTGAGTTTAGCAAATTCATTTGGACTAAGTGAATCCGATAAAAATAATGATGCCGGAAGGATGGAACCGTGGGATCTTAACCGGTGTCGTTATAATCAACTTTAAGATTTGTTTTAATTAAAGTATTGAAAACACTTGGAAATTAAGATTTTCTCTAAACCAAAACACTTTTCTCATCCCCTGATTTATGACTTCTAAAACTAAAACTCTGCAACAACAAGGAGCTTGGAGCATGGTGGGCAGCACGGCCATCATCGTCTGCAAAACTTGAATCTACATCAGCAAAACTTTCCTAAAATTAAAAAACAAAGCCATAGGACTTCGAGGTAGCTTGCCTAGTGCAACATAAATCCTCAACTCTTCGTTAGGCACTTGCATTGCAAATTAAGCCCTAACCGGTCTTAGGATTCCGAGGTAGTCGTCCGGTACGATAATAAACCCTCACATCTTCGAGACTATTTGTTTGATTTTATCATACAAATATAAGCCCTAATTAATTAAAATTGGCAAGATCAAAACATTTAAATAAATATTAGGACTTTCCTAAACTCAAGCCAAACAATAGGATAGTCGGGAAATTACCGAAGTTCACTTCGAATCCGTAATTTCTCCTACCTTTCTTCCTTTGAATTCTCAAAATAAAAATGTTCTAAACTTGATCCATTCCCTATTGAAATTCCAAAATTCAATCCTTTAAAAATTTAAACTTTGAAATTCTTGAGAGTAGAATTATTGATTATTATCGAGAGTTTTCTTAGGTGATTCCCGTCACTTAAGATGTAATTAACTATAGGGGCTTGCCCTTATAGGGAATTTTAAAGAACCCGAGTAATATAAACCCCGTTTAATACTTTCATATTAAGCGGGGAATTTGTCGGCTTATAAAATTGGTTCGCGGACCAAACGGATGTCACAAATCTTCTAGTTTATTTAATCGAGCCCCACCATCGAGCGAGTGTGTCTATCATTAGGGATAGATACACGGTTCATGGTGCGGTGCTCGTTTATATAAACTATTTGGGATGTGAGATCGGTTTAATCTCATATCTTAAAACCTTCAAATTTAAAATTATTTTCAAAATCAAATACTACTTTTCAAAATTATTTATTTAAACTAAATTAAAAGTTCGCCGACAACTTCTGTTAGGCGACCCCCTTTTCAAAATAAAACACACAACCTAAAAATATGCCGACAGCAGGATATTTCATTGACTTTGAAATATTGAATGTAACAGTTTGATCATTAACTCGTATCGTTAGTTCCCTCTTTTGCACATCTATCATTGCTCTGCCTATGGCTAGGAAAGGTCTCCCTAAAATTATGGGAATCTCTTTATCTTCCTCCATATCCAACACAATGAAATCAATAGGAAAAATAAATTGATCTACTTTCACCAAAACATCTTCTATAACTCCTTTAGGATATGTGATTGAATGATCAGCTAATTGTAAAGTTATAGTAGTAGGAGTTATTTCTCCTAATCCCACTCTTTTGAATATTGATAACGACATAAGGTTAATGCTTGCACTCAAATCACATAAATCTTTCCCAAAAAATTTGTCTCTGATCGCACATGAAATTGTGAAACTTCCAGGATCTTTAAGCTTTTCAGGAAGCTTTTTCTGAATTATTGCACTGTACTCTTCACTAAGTACAACAGTCTCATTATCTTCATACTTCCTCTTTCTGTTGAGAATATCGTTAAGAAATTTCACATAGCTTGGCATTTATTCTAAGGCTTCAGCAAATTGAATTTTGATTGTAAGCTTCTTAAATATCTCCATGAATTTTGAAAATTACTTATCCAATTTTTGTTGTCAAAGTCTCTGAGAAATGGAGGTTGTGGCTTTCCTAAATCAACCTTAGGTGGAGAAATAGGTCTTTCCAAACCTTTCAAAGCGTCCTCTTTTGGGAATTCAATTTATTCTTTCTCTAATTCAATTTATTTTTAAACTCTACCTTCCAACTCTCTTCCACTTCTCAACTGAATAGCTTGTACTTGCTCTTTAGTCTTGTCTCTTGGATTTATTTTAGTATTACTAGGAAGTGTTTCTTGGGATCTATTACTTAATGATTTGGCAATCTGTCTCAATTGATTTTCAATATTTCTGATTGTAGCTCCTTGACTTTGTAATTGATTTCTCATTTGTAACACCACTTCTTCAATAGACAACTTCTTATCCTTAAATTGTGAAGTACTGTTACATCCTGGAGGATGGATTGGTCTATAATTATTATTCCCTTGGTTGTTCCAGTTTCCCAATGGGTTTACTTTATTGTTCCCCCATTGTTTATTACTACCACCATCAGTATTGTTATTCCAAGTAAAGTTTGGATGGGTTTTCTAACCTGAGTTATAATAACTAGAATATGGGTTATTAGGCTTACTTATGACATTCAAGGTTTCTGGTGAAGTTTGTGAATCAAAAATTTGGCCTAATAAATTTTCTTCAATCATGGAAGTTGCCTGAGAAAATTCATCCCAAATTGGTCTATCTTCCTTAAAATTGCAGCAACTTGATTTCCTAGCATCGCAAAAGCATCATTTTCATGAATGTTGGTTACCTTTTTAGGATTTAACCTTTTAGAAGGACATTGAAAATTATTATTAGCCATTTCTTCAATTAAAGCATAAGGATCAACAAACTGTTTATAATCAATGAACTACTAGTAGCAGCATCGATAATAGATCTAGGAGATACAACTAATCCATTTTAGAAGGGCTGAATTATTAACCAATCTGGTATCAAATCATGTGGACACTTTCTTAAGAGATCTTTAAAACATTCACATGCTTTATATAAAGATTCCCCTTCAAACTGATAGAAAGATGTAATATCATTTCTAAGCTTCGCAATCTTCGATGGTGGAAAATATTTAGCAATGAATTTTTGTGCTAAATCCTCCCAAGTTTTGATAGATCCAGGTGCTAAGGAATTTAACCAAATCTTAGCTTTATCCCTCAGGGAAAAAAGAAAAAATTCTAAGTTTAATAGCATCATCTGAAACACTATCGTATTTAAAAGTAGTTCACAATTCTAGAAAATTAGCAAGATGTAAATTAGGATCTTCAGTTGGTGCTCCCCCAAACTAATTATTAGATTCCATATGGATAATAGTAGGTATAAGTTCAATTTAATTAGCAACTACAACAGGGTGTTGAATACTACCATAAAGTTCATCCACCGTAGGGTTAGCATAATCTCTTAAAGCTCTAAATTCTTGATGGATTTCAACATTTTAATGATCTTGATTTACCATTTCTTGAATATTTTTATCTTTTTCAATGTTGTTAATTTTTTTAATTTTTCTGATAGTTCTCTCTAATTTAGAATCGTAAGACACAAGTTCCTCAGAACCTGAACTATGCATACACAATTAACAAAATAAAATAAAACACTCTAACAAAAATAATGAAAAGCAAAAAACTTAATTTTTCTTAAATTCTCTTTAAATGATATTTTAATTAATTTCCCCAACAACGGTACCAAAAACATGATCCTCAAATATTTAACCTTACTTTTTAGATATGAAATTGAACTTTAATTATTTATAATATGGGATACTACGTAAGTGTAAGTATCGTTTATCAAGTAATATAGGACTTGATTAAGCCCCCAGATATCGAACCCACAAAGAAATGTCTAAAATTTTAAAGAAATAAGAAAAATAACTTTTTTACTTTTTAAAATGATTTTGTAAAGTATGTTTTAAGATATAAATTTTTTCAAATTTTTTTTTGGTATTTTCTGAATAAAAAGTAAAGCAAAAAACTAAAGTTAACACAACTATAAAATATTATGAAAGCAAATGAGAATAAAATATCTTTTTCCTCTTTCAATGAATCAGTAATAATTATGGAATTTCGTTGTGGAAGTATCTAAAATGTGTTGTGTGAAATAGAAGCAATTGTATTTTTTACCCTTACTTAGTTCTATAAAGAACATTTGTTAATTTGATGCTTTGAAATCATGTAGATAGGTTAGGTAGGGAAGATACTAGCTCTCACTCTAGAATTCCCTTAATTCCCTCCACCTAGGGGCTAAAATCTCATAACAAAATTTTTCACATCAAACTGAATTAGGGTGCTTTAGCCTGTCACTCTAAAGTCCTCTAATTTTACTCCCCATTATAAACACATCTTCCTATTTATTTGCACCCAACCATATGGACTACAATTCTCATCCATACAATTGCATGTGAATCTTTCCAATTGTTGATTGAGACAATACTGTAATGGATCTCACATAATCTACCAACAAATTTTAACATCTTAATTTGCTAAATCAAGAGGTTAATGAAGTGCAAGGTAGTGAATCATCACAACTTCTTCCAATGTTGAAATCTTATACTTTTCACAAGTTCCTTCCATAATTTAATTACTTCATCATTTAAAAGGAAAATTATAAAGAAAACTACTCAGTATCCATGGATAAAACATAATCACAACTTGATTTGAAAGTAGAAATAATAGTTAAAACACAATAAGTCTTACTTTAAAACCAAATATAAAACAGAGTTAAACACTTATCTGAAAATCCTCTCCACAAGACACTTGAAGTTACTTTGAAAATTTGCTTTCGCATTACAAGACACAATAGAGGTTGGTGCCCAACTCCATTGACTTTGAATCTCTATTCTACACTTAATAAAAACTAGATACAATTGATAATAAAGTGGCGAAGTGGAAAGGTGTACTCTAAATAACTCTCTAATATAAACTATACTCTTAACACTAATGACACCCTCTAATAACAACCATTTTTCTGATCTTCAAGTCTTCTTTTTAAATTTTTCCAAAAGGTGACTTGGTGTCTCTTCAAAATATGTTCAAATTCAATGTATCCACCACGAATGCATCCATCAGTTCAGATTTTAAATGAGTTTAGGCGCTGATGGGAAGTTAGTGAAGTTTAAACCAAATGATGCTTCAAAACCCCTTCAATTTTTTGCCAAAATCAAATAAATTTCGTCACTTTAACTGTGGCGCCTATGCGCCAAGGGTCCGGTACTTAGCCGCCAAAGGCTAATTTTGTACAACATTCAATTTTTGCTCCAAATTCGATCCTTTATTGCTTCTTTCATTATAGTCAATAATTTTAATCATACCTGCAAGAAAATACAAAAATGCTTCCATTAAAATGTAATATCATCAAAAATAGGTATAAAAATGTATTTAGAAACACTACATATAATAGGTATATCAGTAGGTTCACTTTGGTCAAAGGATCCTAGGAAAAATATTAAATGGGTTTACAAAATTAAGAATGAGAGTAAATATAATTAAATCATTAAAATAATTCAAAAATTAAATAATTAAAATAAAATTTAAATCATAAAAATAATTCTCCACTATTAAAATCAAACAGAGGAGATCCCCATAAAAATTTGAAGTTAATTGGAGTTAATTTACCCACTAAAATGAATTTTTCAAGTTAAATGGTATTTTTGGAATTAAAATATAACTCAAAAAAAACATAAAATTGGATTTGGGAGCTTGTAATAACTAGGTTAAGATAAGAAAAATAAAATTGCAATTAAAATAAATATTTCACTTTTAAGCCTTTTTTTAATATTTAAATAATTTAAAAATTACTAAAAATTCATAAAACTCACAAAAATATTAAAGCATAGTAAAATGTCACATTTGGTTTTCTCATCACTTTGGAGCAATTAAAATAATTTTAATACTTTTCTAAGTGGAAATATTAATTTTTAAAGGCTTAAAACATTTTTTTCAAAAGCTAAAAATGAATTTCCCTTATATTTTATTAGAATAATTCTATTAATTAAAATATAAATAAAAAAATCTAAAAATTATTTCTCTAGGTTCCCTGACCTTAAAGATATTTAAGATAAATATAAAAATTAATTTAAACTTAAATATTATTTTATATTTAATTAATACACAAAATAAGCAAATAATTCTAATAATTAAATTAAAACTCAAAAAATCATGAATGTTAGTCCACGTGATCCTAGTGAACCTCCAATAGTTGTTTTAAAGTTAGATTCTTTACTTTGGCTCAGTTATTGAACTAAAATTGAATATCCCTATTTTGCATTAAAATAATTATAAAAATTAAATTGAAATCAGAAAAATAATATTTTTCTCCTCTAATGTTTTAATTGACCCATGAGTGTAGTAATATAAAAATTTCAAAGTAATTTGAGTTAAATTTAAGTAATTATGAAATGATAGGCCTAATAGGGGTAAAATTGTAATTTTAAAATTTAATTTTTAATTTAATATTTAGGTCTAATCAAAGGGAAATGGGAAATAAATGATCATAATTGAAATATCTAGATGATTGAAATACAAAGAACTTAATGGTAGAAATAATCTCACACTTCTCCACATTAAGGATAAAATTTTAATTTCTTGAATTGAGGAAATTTGGAAGATAACTAAAATTAAAAGATACTATGGTGAGAGGTTTTCAACTTTGGAAGATAATAATTTACCAATATAAAACCCCTAGTCAATGGTTTAATGATACTTCATTATTTTGATAAGAATTAAGCATCACATAACTCAACATTTCCTAAAATTATAAATTCACCCATTAAGTCTTAAGGGCTTAGTAGTGAATTAGGCTTAATCAAGACTTGATTTAATGAGGTTTAGAAAAATGAAATATAATCAACTTAAAACATTTTAGAACACTGCAAGCCCAACTCTAAAATTAAATTGGCTAAGTCTCATGATCAAAATTTGCGCTTAAGGGCCTTCACCCACATAATTCATAAACAAAAGTTAAAGTAATGTTTACCCCACCCATTGGGATAATTAAAACATTAAGATTCATTAAACATAAGGGTATGAAATAGAAGAATTACTTAGCAAGTATAATAAGTTCAAATGAACTCGATATGATTCAAAAGGGTGATGAAATATCTAGGGTGTTCCCCAGATTTTTTCTCAAGTCTTCTAGATGTATTGGAGGGCAACTAAATTTATTATACTTTGCTAAAGAAAAATCATCCTCACAAATGAGCAAATAGGAACCCACCAAGTTATGACATAGGATTTGGTAGGTGCTTTTTAAACCTATTTTCTATTTTCTAGGATGTAATTCTAAATTTCCTGCAAAATAATATTTATTGCAAAAGGCTAATCTTTCAGCTGGAGTGCGAGAAGAGCATTGATACGCTTTTACATTTTACAATAATTTATTTTACTACATTTACTTTACTGTATTTTCCTACTTATGAAACTTGCATATCAAACTAAAACTTCTAGGATAGCCACCAAAACCAAGACCAAACAAAAATCAAATTCACTGCGACAACAAAGCAAAATATAAGACAACTCAAAATTTAATCACAAACAAAATAAAATCACAATTGCAACTAAATTAAAATGTCTCTTTGGATGACCGGGAATACCTCGACCTACGGCTACTAACGAGATTTCCACGATCTGAATGAAAGTACTGAAATCATTTCGTTGAATTTGGTAAATTGATTTGGACTAAGTGAATCCGAAGAAAATAGTGATGCCAGAACGAGGGAATTATGGGATCCTAACCGGTATCATTATAGCCAATTTAAATTCCCTTCTAGTAACACATTGAGCACCTCAGTTTAATTCTTTTTATTTTCAAAACATAACACCTCTCTCATCTTTTCAATTTGACACTTCTAAAATTAAACCTGCTGTAACAAGGAGTTTGGAACGTAAAGAGTGGGCAGCACGGCTATCTTCAACACAAAGTTCCTTTCTTAAGAAGAAATAAACAAACCATAAGACTTCAGGGTAGTTTGCTTAGTGCAACATAAACTCTCACTTTATCTCTTTAAGCCTTAGCACCTAGTGCAATATAAGCGCTAAACTCGTCTTAGGATATTGAGGTTGTCATCGGATATGTCATAAATCCTCCTATCTTCCAAGTTATTCACATGATCGGTATTAAGTGATTGTAAGCCCTGAATAATAAAATTGGAAGGATAAAACATCAAATTACCTTAGATTTAAGCCAAACAATAGAATAGTTTGGGAGGATACCAAGATTCTTCTCGGATATATATCTTCCTCTGGCTTTCTCTTCCTTTGGATTCATATAATAATTGTTCCAAACTTGAACCACTAACCTATTGGATTTTCTATTTCCACATTACCTTGAAGATCCTACCTTTTGGAAGTCATGAAAACAATGTTTACTGGTATATATCAAGAGTTTTCTTAGGTGACATCAGTTATATAAGATGTAATTAACTATAGGAGCTTGCCCTTATAGGAAACTTAAAACCTCATATTAACATAAACTCTATCTGGTTGCTTCTTACTAAGTAGGAGAATTTGTCGGTCAACATAAATGGTTCACAGACCAAACATATATTATGGATTCTTTAGTTTATTTGATCAAGCCACACCACCAAGCCATGTATCCATTCTTCAGGATAGACACATGGCTTATATTTTAATGCTTAATTATTTAAACTATTTCATATATGAGATCAATTTGATTTCATATTTTACAATTAAAAATGATACTCAACATATTTTCTAAAATTAAGATATTTACATAAATTTAAACTTTAGAAAAACCTCTAAGCACTTAGGAGGATGAGATCAAGCCTAAGGAAACTTGAGAGGAGTTCCCTATAGGATGGTCAAGCCTTAGGACTCACCCTGAGTGATTTTGTCTGGGTTAGGCTCACATAAACACACACCTACACTACACTTACGCTCACTACCCTAAACCAAACTTGTATATACTTGATCCCCTACTCTTTGAAAACTCATGTGGGTGGTTCCCCAAGCTCTTAGCCACAGGCTAGGGTTTGGCTAGAACCAGCACAAGGAGGATCTAAAAGAGGAATTCCCTTGGTTCATGGCTCAAGTAGGTTGTCATCCTTCAATTAACCCCAATTTTATTAAAACTCACAACTTTGACCACTTGACCCCTTAACTTCCCCCAAATTACCAAATTGCTCCTACAACCCTAATTTTGAACAAAAATCCGAAAATTTCTCAAATTACCCAATCTACTCAAAAAATCATTTTCAAATGTCCCCCACAACTCAATTACCCCAAAATACTCCAAATTGACCAAAATTCTCAAAATACCCCCAAAATAGCCAAAATTACTAAAATACCCCTCAAATCCAAAAATTACAAAAATTCCCAAAATCCTCCTAAATATTCCTAAAACCATTTGAACCACTCCCATTAGCCTAATTTGACCAAATTGACCCAAATTGACCGCAAGCCCCAAATTGCCCCTTAAGGCCCAAAATATCAAAATCTCCTCGAATGTCCACCCAATTGACCCCAATCCTCCCCAATTTAAATCCTAAACTCAAATTCGTCATGCCTAAATCCAATTTAAACCAAATCCAAGTGCAATTGGACCAATTTCCAAACCCAATTTCAGCCTAAATCAAAATGCCTCAATTTTGATCATGTATTCAAAATCCTTTAGATTGAAACCACTTGCCAAGTCAATTTTACCAAAATTGAATTCTAAACCCTTCATGACATTCCCCTACACCAAATTGAGCCACCAATTGACCCACATTTGAACTCAAACCTTACCCAAATCCAACCCAATCTAAAATCCCCAAATTTGCCCCATATGTGTCAAATGTCGAAATGTCACCAAATTGAATCCACCTAGTTTCTATCCAAAACTCTTCTTAGAATTCTCCAAGACCAATTTGAACCATCAATTGAACCCAAGTCAAGCTCTAGCCTAACCCATGTTAGCCCAAATTGTTCAAATGTCCAAATTTCACCAAATTGACCCTCCAAACCAATCCAAAATCAATTCTATCCTCTTCTAAAATCTTTATGACAATCATACACACCATTTTGAACAATAAATTTGATCCAACTTAAGCCCAAACTTAAGCTAGCCTAATTTGAACCCGAAGACCCCAAAATTGAACCATGACTCAAATATCACCCAAGCTTAGCCAAATTAACCAAGCCAATCCTTTTACAACCATCAAGTGGACCCTAGGAACCACCTAAGATCCACTTATCCCAACCTACATGGGTTATGGACCAAGGGTCCTTAATTTAGGGGATCTCCTCCCATTTATTGCTAAACCATATATTGTTTCACCCCAAGCCATCCCCAAACTAATTAATCACATTTAAATCTCCCCACCGGCTCACCTGACCACCAGCTCAGGCCTAGACGGCCGGCCTAGTCGGCCGGCCTAGTCACCGGAGGAGCTCAAACTAAGAGCCACCCTCATAAATTGAACTCAAATTAACCCATTCAAGATGTCCAATCCCCATTGGTTAATTTTTTCGTTCATCCCTCTACCACAGCAAGACATTGCACCCACCAGCAAGCCCTGAGCTCCACCCATTGGCCATGGCTATAAATTCAGCTCTTCACGACCAAAAGATAAGAATGCACTGAACCTTGACGAAGTCTTACTAAAATCTTTCCCAAGCTTCTCTGAACTCCCCTAAGTGTCATCCCATTGTTCTCTAGTTTAATCTCCACTTTCCAGAGCCAATTTTCCTAGTGTACTTTCAGCCAAAACCAAGACAAACTCCACCACACCTCCACAGTGCTTCAAACTTCAAACTAATTTTCTCCTCACCATCCCCTCTCCAAATGAAAAAGATCCCCCACAGAAGCCCCATCATAGAGCCTCTCCAGCCCAGACTTCCCTTGAACTCGAAATCATCTCCTTATTGAGTTTTGGTGTAGACCCAAGGAGAGCTCAAATTGGTGCTTTCAAGAGCCGCACAAGGTCACAACGAAGGTGTATAACCCTTCTAATTGAGGCCTCCCCTTGCAGACCAAGGTATTGAGCTCTCACCTTAACTCGAGCTTATTTCGATTCTCCAAGCATGTATAATGTATTTCATACCATATAAGCTATGTAGATAGGTTCGTCGAGGTCAGAAGAGTCTATAGAAAGAAACCCGAGACTATTTGATTGAGTCTAGCTCGAGATCTTAGGGCTAAAAGCTGGATGGCTCTCGGGATGAACCATTTAGGGATGATGAACGAGCGTCATTGGATAACACATGTATCTAGTAGACGGTTCTGATTGCACCGGGCGGGGAGCAGTGTGCATAAAGCACGGGCAGAGTCAGCACCCATGTTGATGATGACGTCGAATGGAAATGTGACACGTAGGAGTTTGGAGCTGCCAAGGATTGCATGGCGCAGGTGTGACATTTTTAATTTGCAAAAAATAATGAACTCAAAATTATATATATATATATATATATATTGATTTAGATTATAATGAGTCACACAATTAACGCAAGTATACGTATCGCTCAAGTAATACAGGGCTCTAGTGGAGTCCTGGTTATCGATCCCACAGGGAGGCTCTAATTTTATAACGTAGCACAGAAATTACTTATCGAATCACAACACAATTGCTGGTGGTTTTAATTCTTAAAGTAAAGACAACAGGTTTAGTTAATATTTCTACGAAGCACATTATAAACTCTAGCAAGCTAAACTAACACAAGACTAAATTTATAACAAAGTTCAGTTACAATAAAGAGTCTTCCTCCTTTCCAATTGTAATGTGATGATTATTTTGATATAGATCAATGATACAAATGTATTGTGCCAAATAGTAGCAGTCCTATTCTTTACCCATATTTCAGCGAATAAAGAACATTAGTTAATCCTAAGTTTAGTCCCTGAATCCATGTTTAGGGTGGGAGGAAACTGGCTCTCACCCTGGAGCTCCCACTTCCCTTCCCCTGAAGGCTAACTCTCGCTTCAGTTTTTAAACATTAGGACCAAATTGAGGATTTCAGCCTGTCACTCTGAAATCTCCAATTCTTCACCTATCAAAGTATATTTCTCTATTTATTTGCACTCAATTACATCTCTCATCCATGGACATTAAATTTACTTTTGTTGTGGAACACATAATCCTTTCGGAATGTATGTTTCCCAACAAGTTTTAATAATTCAATTGGAAAGATTAAAAGTAAATGAAGTTCTAAGTGAAAAGATCATCACAACTTCTCCATAAAAAATCGGCACTTTATTTCTATTTCACAATAGCAACACATCACATGAAAAGGAGAAAGACAAAGAAATCTACTCAAGACTCATGAGGAAAAGATGACAAAACATGGATTTCATATATAAAAACATCATCATACAAACAGAGTAAAGTAAAGACAACTTATCTCAAACTCTTCCCCAAGCGAATCTCAAGGAATTCCTATGACTCCTCTTCTTTCTTCATAACAACACACAATTCTCTCTTTAGAATAGTAAGGAAGAAGAAATCTTTCACTTTCCCTCTCCTCTCACACTCCTTAGAAGAGAAAATACAAAACCTAACTTTCTACACAAAATGGAAAGAAACTCTCCCTAAACTCTAAACTCCTCTTATCCTTTCTTCCCCCCTCTTGAAATTTGCCTCCAAAAGTGTTTAAATTCGGCCAAAACTGAATTCCCAAGAGTTTCCTCAAGCAACTTTTCAAAATCCGGCCAAATACATTGAATCTAGCTCAAAATCGGGATAAGGCGTTGTCTGGCGCTGGTAGGAGCGCTGTTTGGCGTATTATTCTACCAAAACATCGTAACTCTCTGGAAACTAGTGATGTCCGGCGCTGGTGATGGCGTCGTTTGGTGCTAGTTCAAAAAATGCACTTTTGTCCTTTGTCTCTCCAAATTTTCTCCTTTTTTCTTCCTTTTGCTCCAAAAACCTAAAATCATTGTACCTGCATGAAATCATCAAAAATATCTTTCTTTAAAATGCAATATCATCAAAAACAGGTATAAAATGAATAGTAAAAAGCTATCAAATTTTCAGTGGATCAGGCGCCGCAATGAATAAATAGAAAATTAGGATTTAATGGATCTAATTAAATCAGTCCACCTTACAAAATCCATAACTTGGTGTAAAAAATCACAAAAATAAAATAAAATACCCTCATGCTTAGTGAACAGATGAGAATTATGTGGAAATAAATTTGAAGTCATTTGAGATATTTTTTATTTTGAAATTAATTAAATACAAAAAATCATGCTTAGGTTATAACTCACTCTAAACATTTCACCATAGCATGAGGTTTAGAGGGCTTAAAGGCTCTGTGGTTAGAGATCTTCCCTAATTTTTTCAAGATTAGGGGGCATCGCTAGCCAGAGATCCCTAATTTATTAGCCAATCCCCATAGCTTTTGTATGAAAACTATAGTAATTAAGATATTGATAAGAAAAATGCAAAACTTATTTTGGTAGATTCACTGTGGTCAGAGAACCCTCGAAAAAATATCAAATGGGTTTAAAAAATTAAGAATGACACTAATGGTAATTAACTCATTAAAATAATTCAAATTTTAAATAATTAAAGTAAAAATGTGAAAATCATAAAAATAATTCTCCACTGTTAAAAACAAATAGAAAAGTTCCCCATAAAAATTTGAAGTTATTTGAAGTTAATTTACCCACTAAAATGCATTTCTCAAGTTAAATGGTATTTTTGGAATTAAAATAGTTATAATAACTAAAATATAAGTAAAAAAATCATAAAATTAGATTTGGGAGCTCTTATAACCAGAGGAACTTAAGAAAAATAAAATTTAAATTTAAATAAATATTTCACTTTTAAGCCTATTTTTAATATTTAAATAATTTAAAAATAACTAAAATTCATAAAAATCAAAAAAATATTAAAACACACTAAAATATCACATTTGGTCTCCTCATCACTTGAGAGCAATTAAAATAATTTTCCTAATTTTCTATGTGAAGATATTAATTTTTAAAGGCTTAAAACATTTCTTTTAAAATGTTGAAAATGAATTTTCCTAAAATTTCATCAAAATAAATCTAATAATTAAAATATAAATCACAAAAATATGAAATTTGTTTCTATGGGTTCCCTGACCTTAGAGAGATAAAACTTAATTTTACATGTAAATGATATTTTATATTTAATTTAATACTCAAAACAAATAAATAATTCTAATAATTAAATTAAAACTCAAACAATCATGAAAATTGGTCCAAATGATCCTCTGACTTAGGTGAAACTCCAATAATTTTGTTAAAGATAGATTATTTACTTTGGCTAAGTTATTGAATTAACATTAAAAATCCCCTTTTTATATTAAAATAATTATAAAATTAATTTAAAATCCAAAAAGCCACATTTTTCTCTTCTGATGTTTTAATTAACCCATGAGTGGGGAAAAATAAAAATTTCAAAGTCATTTAAGTTAAATTTAATGAATTATGAAGTGATAGGCCTCGTAGAGGCAAAATTGCAATTTTGAGATTTAAGCCTTAATTAAATATTTAGGCCTAAAAAAAAGAAATGGGAAGCAAATGATCATAATTGACATATCTAGATGATCAAAATACAAGGGACTTAATGGTAGAAACTAATCTCACAGTTCTCCACTTTAAGGATAAAATTGTAATTTCTTAAATTAAGGAAATTTGGAAGAAATTAAAATTGAAAAATACTAAGGTGGGGGTTTTTTGACTATGGAAGATAATAATTCACCAATTTAGAACCCCTAGTCAATGGTTGAATGATACTTCAATATTTTGATAAGAATTAAGCATCACATAACTCAACATTTTCTAAAATTAAAAATTCACCCATTAAGTCTTAAGGTTTTAATAATGAATTATGCTTAATCAAGATTTGATTTAATGAGGTTTAAAAAATGAAATATAATCAACTTCAAACATTTTGGAACACTACAAGCCCAACTCTAAAATTAAATTGGCTAAATCTCATAATCAAATCAATTTACCCCTAAGGGCCTTCACCCACATAATTCATAAATGAAATATCAAGTAATGATTACCCCATTCATAAGGATAATTAAAACATCAAGATTCATTAAACATAAGGGTATGAAATGGATGAATTATTTAGCAAGTATAATAAGTTTAAATGAACTCGAGATGATTAAAAAGATTGGTGAAAAATATAGGGTGTTCTCCATATCTTTTCACGAGTTTTCTGGATATCTTAGAGGGCAACTGGATTTATTATACTTCTCTAGAGAAAAATCATCCTTAGAAATGAGCAAATAGGAACCTATAAAGTTAAGACATAAGATTTGGTAAGTGCTTTTTAAACTTGTTTTCCTGTTTTCTAGCATGCAATTCAAATTTCCTGCAAAATAATATTTGTTGCAAAAGGCTAATCCTTCAGTTAGAGTGAGAGAAGATGACTGGTATGCTTTTACAGTTTACAATACATTCTTTCCTGCGTTTACTTTACTGTATTTTCCTGCTTATGAAACTTACTTGTCAAAACTGAAACTTCTAGGATAGCTACCAAACCAAAACAAAACAAAATTTAAATTCACCGCCACAACAAAGCAAAATATAAGACAACTCAAAATTTAATCACAAACAAAATAAAATCACAATTGCAACTAAATTAAAACACCTCTTCGGATGATCGAGAATACCTCGGAGGAGTTAACCTACGGTTGCTAATGAGATTTCCCTCGGTACAAATGAAAGTACTCAATTCATTTAGTTGAATTTGGTAAATTCATCTAGACTAAGTGAATCCAAAAAAATAATGGTGCCGGAACGAGGGAACTGTGGGATCCTAACTTGTGTCGCTATAACAACTTAAATTCTCCCCTAATAAGACATTGAGACACCTCAATTTAATTCTTTTTTCTCTAAAACATAACACTTCTCTCATCTCTTCAATTTGACACTTCTAAAATTAAACCTACCTAACTTCAACAGCAAAGTTCATTTCTTAGAAAGAAACAAACAGGCCATAGGACTTTGAGGTAGTTTTCTTAGTTCAACATAAATCCTCACTTTATCTCTTTAGGCCTTGGTACCTCGTGCAATATAAGCCCTAGTGTTAGGATTTTGAGGTTGTTATCAGATATGACATAAATCCTCCTATCTTCCAGGCTATTCACATGATCAGTATCAAGTTAATGTAAGCCCTAAATAATAAAATTGGCATGATGAAACATCAAATAATTACTTTAAATTGAAGAAAAAAAATATGATAGTTTGGGAGGATACCAAGATTCTTCTCGGATCTATGACTTCCCCTAAATTTCTCTTTCTTTGAATTCCTAGAATAACTATTCCAAACTTGAGACACTAACCTATTAGATTTCATATTACCACATTACCATGAAGATCCTATCTTTTGAAAGTCATGAAAAAAATGTTTCCTGATCTATATCGAGAGTTCTCTTAGGTGACTTTGATTATGTAAGATGTAATTAACTATAGTGGTTTGCCCTTATAGGAAACTTAATGACCCCAGATTAATATAAACCCTATCAAGTTGCTCTTAATAGGTAGAGGAATTTATCGTTCAACATAAATGGTTCGCAGACTAAATTGATGTGATAGATTCTTTAGTTTATTTGATCAAGCTACACCGCCAAGCAATGAATCCATTCTTCAGAAGAGACACATGGCTTGTGGTGTAATGTTTAATTATTTAAACTATTGTATATATAAGATCGTTTTGATTTTATATTTTAAAATTAAAAATGATTCTCTCCATATTTTTGAAAGTTTATATATTTACATAAATTGAAACTTTAGCAACCGATAAAGCTCAGTCATGCGCTTGATTAGCCAGGGTTTGAGGTGAAAAGAGTCACTTAAGTGGAGCTATAACAGGGTCAATGGCCCAGTGGGAGTGAGTCACATTGGATGGGCTCAATTTTGATTTATGATAGTTCACAACATTGAGCTTGCTGCCGGCCATGGTGGCTGGCTAAGGTATGGGAGGTCATTTTCCAACTATGGGAGGTCAGGGGTGGAGATTGATGAAGACAATTGGCTTGGATCATGGGTAGGTGTGTTTGATTTAAGTAGAAAGGGTGGAGTTTGATTTTGTGTGGACTTTGGGTGAAGGCCATGTAAATGGGCTGGGCTTAACCCTCAAGAGAGCTAGACCTGATGCTTGTCATGGGGGCTTGGGTGGTTAGGTCCTAATCATAGGGATTTGGGCTTCAATTTTGGTTGTAGGTGAATTATCAAAGTGGTTAAGCACTTTTGGAAAGTATGGAAAGGTGTTGTCCTTTGGTTAAAAAGGGTATGGTGCCTTGCATGAAGTCATGCATGGCTCCTTGGCTTGCCTAAGGCTTGGGCAAGAATTACATGGCTTAAATTAAAAATGTATGGGTAGATTTTGTTCCTTCAAAAATATTTTTCCATGGCTCAAATTTATTCACTTTAATCATGTGACCATCCATCTTATGTTTGATTAAATTTAAGATGATGATGGAGGGCCTAGCCTTGTCATGAGGGCTATTATTTCAATTTAATTTTAAATTTATTTTTGGTCTTGGTGGGCTTTTAAAATTCATTGTGATGAACTTGGTGGAGTTTTAAAGTAGTTTTGATGGATTTGGATTTGTATTTGGTGGATTTGTGTTTGGTGGATTTGTGTTTGGTAAATTTGGTGGACTTGGATTTGGACTTTGTGGATTTGGATTTGGTTCGTGTGCTTTTTAACTGCAAAGTGGGGAATTAAATTTTGTAAATGGGTATTGGCCTTCACTTAGTGGTGGTGTGTGTGAGTGTGAATATGTGCAAGTAATGTTATGTAGGTGAAACCCCAAAGTCACAAAGGGTCTCCCTATGGCATCCTTCATTTTTATAGGGATTCATCTTGAGTTTCAATGTGTTAGTCCTAATTAACCCTACCAAGTGTTGAGGATTTAAGACCGCAAACATGAGATTACAAAGGGCTCATAGTCCTCTGGGAAAGTTAATAGAGAAATTCTATAGCTAAACCCTAAGCTCTAGAGGAGGTTGAACGCAACAAAATGAGGTCAACACAGATTTCAAGTTTCATTAAGGGGTTGATATGAGCACTTCAGGGTGAAAAGTACAAGGATTGACATTCAACCTGGAAGTTTAATAGAGTGATTAGATTAGAATATACAACACACACAAGATTTACTTCTAGACTAAGAGCTAATCAAGAATACTTAAAATCATCAAACTTGAACATTATGAAGATGGAAAGCATATGACTGACATTCATTTTCAAAGATATGTAGGATGGTTAGATTAGGAAAGAAAACATGTATGAGATTTACATCTAAAATGAGAGCTAATTAAAAAATATTTAAAATCATAAAGTCTAAACATTCCGGAGATGAAAAAGCATATGACTGACATTCATTCCAAAGATGAATAGGGTGATTAGATCAGAGTAGAAAATACATACAAGATTTACATCTAAATTGAGAGATAATCAGAAAAAGGATTCGAAACATTAAACCTGAATATTCTAGAGATGAAAAGCACGCAACTAACATTCATTCCAAAGATGAACAACATAAATATATTAGGATAGACAATACATACAAGATTTACGTCTAAACTAAGAGCTAATAAAAAAAGTTTTGATTTGAATATAAGATTCATGCTAGGGATCAAATGAATAAGACCCACACTTGGGATCAAATCTAAAGGACTCGCGCTAGGGATCAAATGGAATGACCCACACAAGGGATCAAATGGAAAGGGTCGACCCACACTGGAGATCAAATGGAAATGACCCACACTAGGGATCAAATGGAAAGGACACACATCGAGGATCAAATGGAAAGGACCTGTGTTGGAGATCAAATTGAAAGGACTTGTACTAGGGACCAAATGAAAAGGACCCGTATTAAGGATCTAATGAAGAGAACCGACACTTGGGATCAAATGGAAAAGATCCAAGCTGAATCAAAGGAAAAGGACCCATGATATGATCAAAAAAGAAGGACCCACGCTAGGTCTTAAATAGGAAGGAACTACGCTAGAGATTAAATGATGAGGATTCATACTAGGGATCAAAGTGAAATGACACACACTAGGGCTTAAATGGAAAGGGCCCATGCTAGGGATCAAATGGTGAGGATCCATGATCGGGATAAAAAAGAAAAGACCCATGCTAAGGATCGAATGTAAAGGACCGACGCTATGGATCAAATGGAGAGAATCTAAAGGGAAAGGGCCCACACAGAGAATCAAATGGAAAAGATTTACATTGGGATCAAATGGAAATTTCCACACAAGGGATCAAATTGAAATGACCTGCACTAGGGATCAAATAGAAAGGGAAAAGGGCCTGTGTTAAGGATCAAATGGAAAGGACCCACACTAGGGTTTAAATGGAAAGGATTCATGCTAGGGATCAAATGGTGAGGATCCACATCATGGATTAAATGGAAAGGACCCACGCAAGAGATCAAATGAAAAATGACCCAAACTAGGGATCAAATGGGAATGACCCACGCTATAGATCAAATGGAAATGACCCACACTAGGGATCAAATGGAAAGGATCCACGTTAGGGAAATAAATTATTTATCCCATTCCCTATGTGACGGATAAGGCTAGGACTCCTAGTGTCTCATTTCTTTTGTCTGAAAATCCATTAGCAGCCCACTAAGAGACACATGGTCCCTAAGTTCATCTTATCAAACACTTTTTGAATAAGATATTCATTAAAATCCCAGTGTCGAAGAGGATACTACATATTTGAATAATGGCAGTCAGATTTATCACCAAAATGGCATCATTGTAGGAGTCACATTTATCAGGCAAGTCTTCCACTGTGAAAATGATAGGTGAATAGTGCATTGTTTGCAGTTAGTACAAGCATGCCATGCATAGTTCTCCTGAGCATAATCTCTTCTACCTAGTTAGTCAAGAAGCCTCAACTCTATCTCCTTCAAGAAAGGCCTTTCCCTACCTTTGGGTGATTGCTTCCAGTGCTATGAATTACTTTAGTATTCTTGACTTGATCTATTCCTCAATTAGGATTCAAATGTGATGACATTCATTTGTGTCATGCCCATGGTCTCTGTGATAGACACAATATCTCTTTGGGTGCCGAAGCTAACCTCTATCTTTCATATATGCGGCATTTCAAAAGTAGACTTTGTTCGAGATTGGTTTTACTAATTTGTCCATCGTGACCATCAACAAGGTGTGTTGGGGGCACCTTGTTGGGGATCTCATGGGTCGTGGATGTAGAGCTTCTCTTTTGACAGCAATTAGTTTGTTCTTCCTGATGTTGGGAGTCACCCTCCCATGGAGGTGCATTCTTTCTCCACTATGCTAGCCTTGCCTTGGAACAATTCAGGATGGTGCTTCTTGAGCTTAGGTTGATTGCATGCCACGAGGGGCAAATTTACTTCCACTCCCCCCCCTAATGGAAATTCCTCTTTTAAAGTGATCTTTTTTTAGCATTCTTCCCTTGGGAGTTCCGACGAAAAGTTGTATTTTTATACTGATATGTGATGGTTGACAAGTTATAGCAACTCAGTTAACATCTTCAGTCGTTGTAGTCCCAAAAAATGGTTCAATAATCCTTTCTTCAGTCATTGTGCTTGAGCAACATGGTGATTATGGGTTCTAGATCTCATCCCTCCAATATTTCTTTCTATAAATGGGTCACAAATGCTCTTAGATACTAACCATGCTCCTTGTCATGTTAGAGTAACGCTTGTGAAACTATATGAGATTTTTACGCATTAATGAACTTTGCTGTGAAAATCCTCTTGAACTCTATAAAGAGGTAATGACTCCTAATAAGAAGTGTGAATTCAAAGGATATGACATGGTAGGAAGGATTCGACCGTCCTAAGTAGGATTATAGGGAAGGGATGTTGAACCACTCAAGAGCTTCAATTTAAGAAATCTCTCTAGAGAATTCATTCTCTAGTTGATCTGGTTGTGATGCCTTAAAACGCTTATGTCTGCTTTGACCCAACTGGGTCGTTCCCTCACTGTTAGGGTAGTGTGAGTCATCATCCTCATCGTGAAGGGGCTTTTCCAGCATTAGTTCTTCGTTCCTTCCTTTGGCATAGGGGGATTGTCAGGAGGTAGCAACATTGTTACTTGAGCAAGTTTACTTCTAATCACTTTCATTATTTGTTCTTTGAGTTTGTTGATCTTCTGAGCCACAAAATTCATGTTGTAGTTCATACCATTTCTTCTTTGAGTTTGTTTATCTACTGGGTCACAAAATCTATGGTATAGTTCTTGTTCCTTATGACTTAGCGGTAGTTGCATTTTTTTCTCCTTGAGTTACTCATCTTCTTGTTTATAAAATGATCCATACTCGCTTCACCTTTTTATGTTGTTGAACACAAATTTATCCTTGAATCAAACCCAAGGAATAAAGCATATAGAAGAAGATAGATAAGGAAAAGAGAGATAGAGAATGAGCGAGAGAGGGAGGGAGGGAGTGGGGAGAGAGAGAGAGAGAGAGAGAGAGAGAGAGAGAGAGAGAGAGAGAGAGAGTGGATGGATAACTGAGTTGAGATCAAAAGAATAGGATGAAGACGAATTAAAAGTTTATACAAACTCTCATGGGAGGGTTTGGATCCTGTTTAAATTAAATACTCTCTATTTATAGGGGTTAGCTCTTATAAAAGGTGATGTTTGGATTTATATTGTTAGTAAACCATTCAGATTAATAAGTGTCTATTTTGGCTATTTCTGTGGTGTAGGATTGGGATCATGGGGGGTTTCCTCTTCTTGTCGACCATTTTCATATGGTGATAGACCATTCATACCCAGCCCTTCCTAATCAATCTTTAGTGGTCGACCTCTTTGGTTTGCTTTTGATGGACGTCCTGTCTTAGTTTACACTTGATGGTTATCTGGCCAAAAATGGCCTCTAGCAACTATATGGTCGTAGTCGGCCTCTGGTGGTCGACTAGTCTCTGGTGCCAATTGGTCTTGAACGGTCTCTCAGATGAACGTTCCATCGATTATCTTTGATCCTCTGACGCCTCGAGTTGATTATGTTTTACATGCCAAGGCACATCTGCCAGTTCGGCCTTCTGGTCATTCAGGCCCTTTTGGTTATACATATATATTTAGTTTCATGATCCTCTCGTCTCTTAGAAAGTTATGCTACGATAAGAATAAAGGACTTGAACTCTTTTTTGTCCATAATTTTTTTATTAGGAGTGTAGAATATTGTTAGGTGATTATTATAGAGAAAAAGACTATAAAAAATGAGAACTATCGGACTAAACTAAGATAAATAATGGTGGCATGTAGGGGTGTAAATGAATCGAACATGAACGAACAGAGCTTGTGTTCGGGTTCGGTTCGTTTGAATTTTAGTTTGTTTGAAATAAGCTCGTTGGTTCGTGAAGTCACTGTTCGTGTTCGTTTCTTAACGAACGAGCCAAACACAAGATATTCACGAACGACGAGTCAGTTTGACAGCCCTAATTTTAATATATATAAATAATATATTATATTAATTATATAACTTATATTATATAAATATATAATATCTATATTAATAAATTACTAATATACTATATTAAAATGTTATTATTATTATTTTAATATATATTATAATTTATACAATTTAATTTTTTAAAATATCATAAATTTTTTATATATGATTATTTTAAATTATTTTATATTTCGAACAATAATGATTCGAACATGAACGAATGCATCACTGTTCGTATTTGGTTCGTTTAACTAACGAACGAAGAAAAAGTTGTTCGTGTTCGTCTCGTTTACTCATCGAACGAACCGAACACGAACTCCTTAACGAACCGAACACGAACTGTTTGCGAACAACAAGCTTTTTTAACAGCCCTAGTGGCATGCTATATATGAGAGACATTAGTTCTAAAAATAATGATTTACCTATGCTTTTAAATAAAAATGCATTAAATACAAAATGCCTTGGGGGCCTAAAAAAAAGTAAGTTTAATAATCCCGATAATTTTAATTATTCAGATTGTTTTCACCTTTTCCTAGTTAAAATAAAATATCTACCAAATTCATTGACCAAATAATTTGGGGAAATTACATACATACCCGCCAATTCTCATATATTTACATATCTAACACCTAAATTTTTTGTTCTTACATTTATACCCACTCAATATATATATGCATATATTGAAATTTAGATGGTAGACATGTAATACATATGAATTAAGTGGTTTATATATAAATCTTCGAAACAAATTATGTAACGACTACATGCCAATCAAAATGTCCAAGCCTCACGGCATCGATTCAAGGTGGCCAACGAGTCACAAAAATCTTCGCATGCAAACAAAATTTTGATTTTCAATTTTCCTTGTCCATGAAATTATTATAATATTTATAAGATAATCAACTCGATTTTTTTCCAATTATGCCAAGAACTTCACAACAAATGACAAAAAGGCTCGCTAAACGACTAATTACATAACATTTGTTATTTATATTATTTTACTATGTAAATTTAAATTTTCTCAAATTTCGCATGGAGCATAAGAAGTCAGCAGTAAGCATCCAAGATTAAAATTTATGTTGCGCAGACAAGTTATAGGACAACGCTCCGTTCAAAATGATTGTGATCCGTAGAAAGATTCGTTGGACGACACTTTGCTGAAAAGTCATTTTGACCGGCAAAATATTGATGAAAATATTAGCTTATTTTATATATTTTATATTATTTTACTATGTAAATTTAAATTTATTCGATGAAAATAAATTGCGTCAAGTTCAAATCAAAATCACTGAGCCCAACCTGTGCACATCCAAGCCACCTCCAAATCAACCAACCCACTCTAAATTGAATGGATCAAACCCAAAGCCAAGGCTAAACCCATCATGACCAAATCCAGAGAAAGTTAAACCAAGCTAAGAAAACATAACCCAACCCACTGGTCTGTCCTAAAGAGCAGTCCAAGCAAGTCCAAGCTAGCCCAAGGTCTCTTGTGCCCTCCCTATGGCTATAAATACCCAAACCTGAGAGTTAAGCACATAAGCCATACCTTTTGATCCCTAGACAAAACTTTGCCCAATTGCCTCCAAAAAACTTTGCCAAATACCTTGCTTCCTTCCTCTTTATCCCAAGGTCAAATCAGTGTCATTACCCCTCTGATTTTTCCAAGCCGCAACAGGACCACACACGGTTTCTTAGTCAAACCCCCATCAAAACTTAAAAGTCAACTTCACAAAAAGCTTCTCCTAGCTCTAAAACCCACTCCCCCATCATTTTGACTTTATCTCGAGCCCTCTAACTAACCTATAGTCTAACACGTAGATTACTTTTGGCAAAATCAAACAAAAGCTTAACACGAACTCAAATTGGAGCAAGGAGGTGCGTGCATTCAAGACGATCATTCGCAACCCATCCAATCAAAGCATCATCTCTTAGACAAAGGTAAAAGCTTGAAACTTCATCTTGGCCTTAAGTTTTGGCCCTTTGTGAAGAGAACTTCAAATCTATGTCATCATACACGTAAGATGTGTGCGCTAGGACCTAGAGAAACATTTGGATGTGTTAGTGCTTTTTTTCGTGCATAGAATTGGGCAGTTCAAGGGTTTGATCACAGACAGTGTGTGTTCTCTGTCTCTTTGGTGATGATGAACATATGATGTTCGTTTCAGCATATTCAAAATGGACGACACACATTAAATCCTTTGGGAGATCACAAGATCAAGCAAAGTACGTGTAGAGCCCATTCTAATGTCAGTGTGAAATGTGCAACCAACCAGAAGCAATCTATGGGATTTAATCTAGCCTTTTTTGAATTAATTAAATCCAAAAAATTAATAGGGCTTTAAAATTCATAACTAAATAATTAAAAATCACAAAAAATATAAAATAAAATGTTATAAATATAGTAAGACTAGGGGAAGGAAAAAAATAAAGCTCAAGTAAATTAACCCATAATTAATTCAGAGATTAATTAAAACAATTAAATCATTCAAAAATCATCAAAAATTAAATATAAATCAAAATTAAGTAAAAATTGTAGTGATTGAGCTCTTTGACCATGGAGACCTCCCACAATTGTTTCAATGTCAAAGACTTAACATTTAAGAAATTTGTAATTTCTCATTTCATGAAATTGGAGATTAATCCGAAAAATAAATAAATAATAATTTATAAATCAGAAATATAAAAAATAACTTCGAAAATTAAAAAAAAACAATTAATAATGTATGCCTATGCAATACTTTCTAAAATCCAAAAAGTCAAATAATTAAATTTAAGCTATATTTGTAAATTAAGCATTTCACATTTTTAACCCTTTAACTCCAAATATTAGTTAGAAAAGAGAATTATCCCTCAAAATTTTAATGATTGGACCTATTAAATGAGTAAAATTAAATAACTAAATCATACCGCTGAAAAGTAAAATCACACATAAGGGGAAAATTGTAATTATCTAAAATATGAAAAATCTTAGGATCAGTCTTAAACCTAATAAACCTTAGGCCTCATATTCAATACAAATTGAATGTAAATCACTATAAACTTTAAGTTCGACCAAAATTGAACCTAACTCAACGTAAATCATAAACTCTTCCATAGGTCCAACCTATATCTGACATAAACTCTAAGTCTAATATACATTAGACTCAACCAAACTTCCTTAGGTCTAACCTATGCATTGGACCTAAACTCTAAGTCTAATCAACATTAGACTTAATTAAACTTCCTTAGGTCCAACCTACATATACATAAACCATAAGTCTAATTGACATTACACTTAACCAATCTCTCTTAGGTTCAATCTATACTAAACCTAAAATCTTCGTCTAATCTACACTAGACTTAATTAATATCTCTTAGGTTTAATCTACACTGAACCTAAACTCAAGTTTAACTTACATTAGACTTAACAAATCTCTCTTAAGTTCAACATATACTGAACCTAAACTCTAATTCTAACCAACATTAGACTTAACCAATCTTTCTTATGTTCAACCTACAATTAACCTAAACCTTAAGTATAACCTACATTAGACTCGAACAATCTTTCTCAGATGTAACCTAAAGTTGACGATTCAACCCACATCTACGTTAATTTAGAATTCTATCGACATAAGACTCAAATCTCAACTCGATTTTAATCTACATTATATTTGAATCTTAAGTTTGACATAACTTAGACTTAACCAAACTCCTCTTTGATTTACTCAAAGTTAAGGATTCAACTCACATCTAAGTTAGACAAACAAACCATCGACAAAAAATCAAAGCCTACTAAACATAAAATTCACCTTAAAACATGATAAACTTAAAATTCACCATAAAAGACATTAAAACTTAAACTTGAACCTTCAAAATGTAACTTGTTTTGAGAAAATACTTTGGAGAAGGTAACCCATGATTGCTAACGAAATATCTTCCAATCATTCGTGACTAATCAAACCACAAATTTAATAGCTTGGAATAATAGAACCATGGGATCTTGATCGTATCATCTCAAACAAAATAAAAATGTTAAAACTTAATTGGTTAATAAATAGTAAACAATCTAAAAATTTTCAACCCCTAAAATCTGAAAATAACATTAAAACTTAAATGAAATCCTAATGAACAAATATCACCGAATGAAACTTAAACCCCAATGTTCAGATCTACGAAGATTTGTTGAACGATGCAATCTGTGATTACTGACAAGAATCTTCCGGTACTTGTTTGAATACCTTTCGGACTAAGTAGATCTGAATATCATGACGACTACAGGACGACAGAGCCACAGAAATCTTAATCAGGTTGTCTTAAAATTAAAATTTCAACCAATTAAATCAACAAATCAAGATAAAACTTCATGCTGAATTTATTTTGCAAGATTGTTGAAGACACAAGGCAACTTACACTTTAGATTTACATTACATGTTATTAGGATGTGCTACATGGATGAAATTTTGAAGCTGACACAATGAATCTTAAAATAAAAACAAAACAAAACAAAAATAACAAAATGTAAAAAAAAAAAAAACAAACAAAACCAAACCTTTAGAGTAGTATATGACACTTAGAAACATATTACCCTTAGGATTGAACATTACATTGACGTTTCTCTTATTGAATTGACACCTCAAATTTCTTCGAGAACAAATATTAACCTTAATCAGGATTTTTCTTAGACAATCTTAACTATTTAAGATGTAATTAACTACAGGAGTTTGCTCTTATAGGAGAATGTGAAACTCAATATATGTGTTATACCTAAATCTCTAATTATGGGATATTCATGCGGATTTCCTTATACAAGCATCTCGGGAGTCGAATACTCAAAAGTTTTCTCTACAATATTTACCAAAATGAATTCTCTCCACAATTTTCTTTTGGTTGTTTCCATTATCATTTGCCCTTTCCCTTCCTCCTCCAAGCTTCTTAAAATATTGAGGTCATTCATATGATATATGAGAAGAAGTTGTTTAGAGACCAAGATAATGAAATGAATAAATAGAGTGGCGACTCCTCGTCAACGATGACCATCGACAATAAAGACAGAGAATTGACGGCAACGACAACGAAAAGTCTGGCGACGACAAGAGAGTGGCGACTCCGCTTGGGATTTTCTCTCTCCTTATCTATGATTAATCCATTTGTTCTCTATTCTGAGGTGTTTCTCTATTCAAATCTATCTTTTATCTGGACAGAATTAACTCTTCGATACTAACAGTTATTCGTGACAAACAAAATCTAAAATCTTCCATGATGACAGACAAAATGACATAAAATAACAAATTTTCACTTTTAAAAAAAAATTAACAGGATCACAATAACTAAAAACACATAATCAATCTTGGGTCAACTATTTAAAAATCGAGAAAGGCAATCCCTATTCTCATGCAAAAATAGATTGATTCCAAAATACAATTCCAATTTAAAGATTTCTATCATACGCTAAATCTGAGCACCACCTTCGCAATACCAAACAACACCTCTGCAACACATCCACACATTGCTAACAACAAATCAGAGACCCTCTTTTAGTCATTTATCAAATTCTCACTCAAACATCAATGATAAAGACAAAACCCCGCCACATATTTTTTCAATCTGGCTACTGCATACAGGGCAGCCGAAACATTACTATCAATAAATAAAGCACCATCTTTCAGCCATTTCTCAAAATCTTAGTCAAACATCCAAGCTAAGGATAAAACCCTACCCCATATTTTGCATTTGATGCTACTACATATAGAGAATTAAGCACCCTCCTTCAACCATTTCTAAAATTCTCACTCAAACACCAAAGCAAAAGATAAAACCCCATTCCATTAGCCACAAATTTGTGAAATCTAAATTTAAATCATAAAGAGAGCTACAAATAGTAAAATCTAAATTATCGCTTCAAACCGCAAATGAAAAAGTCACAAATCGTAAATAGAAAATTATTCCATCAAAAAAATAGATGATACTATGGGGGGACGAAGAACGCGGTAAACAAAGAGAGAGCCAGAGATCGGAGGGAAGAGGAAGAGTAGAGAGTCAACCCGTTGCCACCAAAGATCGGAGTGAAGAGGGAAAGTACAAAGGCAATTTGTTGCCACCGTAGAGGCGCGACAGAGAAGCGATCGAGAGAGGCGAGGCAAAAGAAACATGAGAGGATAGAGAGAGAAGAGGGCAGAAGAAACATGACATGTTATTACTGTAATAGGGCCACGAGAAAATAGAGGTTGCGGGTTCGAACCCGCACCCTGCATGTAACATAAACTATTTAGATTCGTGGCCGCAATGTTGTTTCCAAACGCTTCAATCTTCATTTTCAGAACGCACTGAGCCCAATAAGCTGCCCTAAGAAATGATGATCAGTTATCATAAAATAAGATACAACTTGCAGATTTTATAATATTTAAGTTTTTTAGGAGATATGCTTAAACTGGAGAGTCACGCAAGAAAGAAACAAGAAGATTGATTGGACGAGGCCCAAAACAGTCCTTAAAAGGATTCTTGTGCAGAGAAAAGAACATAGTCTTGACGAAGAGAAAAATATGAAGACTGCGGTCGTTCTCCCCTGAAGAAAGGGAGAGAAAAAACTAATGCCTGAAGAGCCGCGCGACAGTATTAGAGGCAGGAGAGGAGAGAATGAACGTTAGGAGGCCGCAGCGATGGGATGGACTGGACGGAGGCCGCAGCGACGGGAGGACATTTGCGCGAAATGAAGTTGAAGG